>JAVJIF010013554.1:0-183649 GCA_038442645.1 Agave tequilana | reverse complement strand
AAACATGTTTGGTGATTAAAAACCAATACATCTTAGAAACATTTTGAACTATTTTGTGATATAGAATTTTGGCTTTAAAAAAAACTGTATTTTCAAAATAATCTCCAAATTGAAAAATGATTTTTCAAAACTTCTCCAAATACAAAAATAAGATTTTAAATACTTTTGAAGCTTAGTGTGTATGGATATGATCCAGTACACATATAAGATGAAATATTTATATTTCGACAATAAGTTCTAAAATAAGTTTTGATAAATCCAAAACTCAAACACATGATATAGAAACATCAAATAAGTTTTTCTAAATATTTGAACCAACAATGTGTATGGATGAAATTCAAAACACATATAACCATATAAACTTATTTTGATGAACTCTAATCATGAAACATAAAGATGAATACTATGAAGCTCAAAATCAAAACGATATTTTCTAAACTCAAACTATTTTGTGAAAACATATATAAATTATGTGTGTGCGTGTGTTGTGTGCGTATGAGCTCGAGCAATCTACAACTAATCTATCCTTTATATTTTATCTAAAAATAAGTCTTAACACTTACAAGTATGATACAAGTCTTCACGAAAATCTTCTCTTGAAAATCTTCTATTCCATCTTGACTTGGTCCAAACCTTGATCCATGAGCTAGACTCTCCTTGAGTACTTGATATGATCTTGATGCACGAGCTCTTGAATCAACACGTGCTAGCTTCAAAACTTGACTTCGAATCTTTTGTTGAAGCTAAACACCTACTAAGATATTGATCGAATATCTGAGATTAAATAAACACAAGATCATTAGTAAACTATAACTACATGAGTTAATCATCATCAAAACTAGAGCGATGGATTTTGGGCTACAAAAAACATCCTCAAACAAGTGCAATCTAGAATGGTCTACATCTGATACTCAACATCAGCAAAATATCATCTAAATAAATTTCAAATACTCACAACAATAAATCCACCTACGTCTATCCCATCTTAATGAGTTAAAGATCCAATATGAAGAATGTAAATTCTAGATTAACTCAAACTCAAGATCAATCTAAATCACAATCCAACTTTCCTCACAACTAAGACCGAATTCAGCATAATAAACAACTAATAAGAGCTAACATGAATACTAATATCCCGGTGACAAAACATCGAGTCTAGAAATACTAACATTAATACATCTGATCCATTATATGTGGTATATCTCTAAACCATCTCATATCGATATAGAAACGTCATATCTGCTTGTCCACAATATCTAAAAGTGTTCCGGTCGGAAATAATCAGCAAATACATGAATATTAAATCAGATAGCTAGTATAAATTATATCAACCTTAAGATCGAGCCGAGTTAAGTCACAGTCTAAGGTGTATCAACTAAGCTAAGCCAACAACGATAGACTACCAACATATGAAATGACGTTGATACAAGCTCATGTTAATTATATAAATAAAGTGAGCAATCATTAATGTCTTATGAAGTGGTACAAGTAATCAAAATGGTAAATATAATAGAAAGTCACATGAAATGATAAGAGTAATATGTAAATACATACTAACAACGGTAAATAAAGAAATACACAAGAACAAACACTCACATGAAATGTGGTTTCGGAGCTGAATCGCCATCTGGTCTTCACTGCACGAACTGGTACTGATGTAACACTTGCTTTAATTAAAGCATTTCTTTCCTAAATAATCATAAGGGGTAATGGGATTAGTATGCATGCATGCTATCTTAGTAAGCCATGCTTATTATATGAGTATGTATAAACAAGTGTATACATAAGTATTTATACATCCATGTATATAGGTATAAGAATACCCCCACATGGTCACTTACCACCATCCCCACCATGCTTGTACCTCATGGAGAGGGGGAGAGACATGGAGCTTGGCATAGGGTATGGAGTAGAGTAGACTTGATGGGATGTATAGGGACACATGGCACATTATTATGGAGAGTTAGAGGCTATAAATAGAGGGGGGTTGAAGAGGATTAAACCATTTGGTTAAAACTCTCTCTCTCTTCACAAACTCCCTCCTTCTCTTTTCTTTCCTGCAGCAGCAGCAGCAGCAACAAAGAAGCAGCAGCAGCAGCAAAGGAGCAGCAGCAGCAGCAGTTAAGGAGCAAGCAACAGCAGCAGCAGCAACAAAGAAGCAGCAGAGCAGCAAAGGAGCAGCAGCAGCAGCAGTTAAAGGAGCAACAGCAGCAGCAAAGGGAGCAGCAGAGCAGCAGCAAAGGGCAGCAGCAAAACAGCCCAAAAACAGCCCAAATCTGCAGCCAAAAACCAGCAAAATCATACCACTTTAGGGGTGAGTAGAAACATGTTAATCCTAATAACATGATGAGTAGAATAAAGTAGGAAATGAAATGAAACGTAAGAGATAAACAAGTACTTGACACTATGTAATTTTTGGGATCATGTGTTTACAATTCCACAAGTACTACTAATTTTGTTTATGAATCCATGATATTATTATATGTCTTGCATATTGATATTATATGATGGTATGATGTGTTGGAGGAAGGGACCGGGTTGAACCGGAGGCGTAGAAGGGGAGATTATATATTGTATGTAATGGAGGAAAGGATCGGGTTGAACCGGAGGCGTAGAAGGGAGATTTTACGGAGGAAGGGACCGGGTTTGAACCGGAGGCGTAGAAGGGGAGATTATGTTGTATGTATATGGATATTACTAAGATAGAAATCCTATGATATAATCATACATAAATCCTTAACATTTAATCTGGGATCACTTCTTAACAGGCAATTTCTATGTAGGGTAGTCGACTTGGTCCCTGGGATAGTCGACTATAAGTGTGATAATTAGGCAGATAAACTGCTGGATAGCAGGATTAGTCGACTACATACAGACTGTAGTCGACTAATCCCAGATACAGAGAGCAAACAGAAAGTTAACAATCTGTTTTGGACAGAATTAGTCGACTACAGTCGACTTACTAGTCGACTAATATATTGGATTAGTCGACTACACCAGGAGGGTAGTCGACTATAGGTGACATACAGAGAGTAACACAACTTTTGACCAGAATTAGTCGACTATAGGGGACTTCAAGTCGACTAGTACTTGAGTTAGTCGACTATACCAGGAAGGGTAGTCGACTACATAAATCCCTGGCTGCTAGCAGAGAAGCAGATACGTGTGGAGTGAAGTTAGTCGACTATAGCTTTAGAATTAGTCGACTTACAGATAGTCTTAGTCGACTATAGGGGTGGTCTAGTCGACTAGGAAAGCCTTGTTACTGTGTTCTGATTGGGTTCTTGGCTAATAATAAAATCTTATAAAAATAGTATAATTGACACACTTGTCAACCGGATAATTTAGCCATGTATACCTACTTGATAGGCATATTTAAATATTGTTTTACTCACTGAGCCGTCAAGCTCACTCTATTCTAACTCCACCTACAGGTTTGGACAAGGCAAGGGACCGCTTAAGGGCAATTGCGCGGACAATCATTACCGGAACCACTGTATTAGAAGCTACTTTGTTATGTATATGATTTTGTATAACATGCGTACTTTTAGCTGGGTGTCACTCTTGACCTGTAATTCTTAAAGGATCTGGTGTTGGACTCTTACTTTGTATGTATATATATATTTTGATATGATAATTGTAGACTGTGTTTCTTATGGATTATTGAACCATATGTGTTGTCATGATAAGTCTCGAGTAGATTATACATGTTATCTTTAGTGGAATTTCTGATGTATAGTAAAGAGTTTCTGATGATTATATTGGAAGTATTATACCCTGATGGGTCCCACGCTTGGATTGTACGAGATAATTGTGGTTAAATGGAAAATTTTAAACTGGAACCGTTACAGTTGGTATCAGAGCAAAGGTTTATTAGTGGAAGGAGTAAGAGATGATGAAGTTGTTAGGTTATACGTGCAGACATGGGATCATAGTTAAGTAGTTGGTCTTATGTGTCAAGGAATGTATTAAATTATCTATTGAATGTAAGTCATTCTGAAGACATAAGACTTATGAGTAGACTAAGGATAAGTATAGTTACAAGTGTGTCTATTTATGCTGCTTCTTGATGATAGCCGTATGATTGAGACTATTTCATGGACTTGAGATTGATACGACCTTTTGTTTACATGTAGATGGGGGACTCCGATGTATACTGGCCAGTCTCTAGCTCCGATAACTCGAGTGAGAGCTGGGCGGCGGATCCATGGATTGGGGGTACGAGTCGGACGAAACTGATCCAGCGGAAACGATTGTACCCCTAAATTGGGTAGATTTGAGGAGGTTGAGTCGCAGGCATCTAATGAGCCTGAACCAACCAATGTTGACACAGAAAGCTTTGTGGGAGATTCACTTGAGATAGCAGTGACGGAGCACTCTAGCACGATTAAAGAAGAAACCCGAAGGGGATTTACCTATGGAGGTGTCTTTTGGAACGAAACGTGGGAAGAGGATATGAACCTTTATGATGACTTAGACGACTGGTGCTGCGCCGGGGACGAATCACCGGAAGGAGACCCCGAGGAAGATATGGATGATAGCAGCAGCACTAGCGGAGATTCTAGTGGGGATACTCTACCCTACGAAGGGTGAACCTTAGAGCCGGCACTTTTTGATGTATATATATGTATAGGCCTAATATGTTAGATGAGGGATATCCTTAGGGTTGTTGTATGTACCCTGGCATATATCATATGAATGCACATGGGTTAGTTCGGATATTCCAGAAGGAAGCATGCTAGTATAATACCTTTGTATCCATGATGGATGTACCTATATATATATATATATATATATAACGAGTTGCTTGTTTTCAAAAGTGATGTTATTGACATGAGACTAAAGTTTTATCCCAAGTTACTCCTAATTGTGTGGTATGTTGATTAGACGCCCTTACTTTTATAGGGGAGAACAAATGGATCTGAACCAACTACCACCTGATGAGTCCCTGTCGCCCGATACGACACACTACAGCGAGATGGGGAGCGCGCACCCCGTGGATAATAATGAAGACTCTGAAGTTCGAATAAGAGGGAATGAGGGAACTCCAGGGGTAATGTCGGAGTGGCTCGCACAACTAATAACCAGAGCGAGCAATAACAACTCCCACCGAGCACTGGAGCAGTTTCAGAAGATGAAAAACGCCCGTATTCGAAGGAGAAGCGGACCCCTTACAAGCCGAAGCATGGCTTCTTCAAATAGAGAAGATCCTAGAAGTTATGAGCTGCACTGATGAACAAAGGGTGTCCTTCTCTTCTTTTATGTTCCAGAAGGAAGCGGAACATTGGTGGAGGGCAGTGAAGCTTAGTATGAAGAATGCAAGGGAATCAATCACTTGGGAATTCTTGGTGAACAAATTCACTGAGAAATACATTCCGGAGACAGCCAGAGATAAGATGGCGACAGAATTCTTGGAACTACGTCAAGATTCTATGAATGTGTCCCAGTATGATCAGAAATTCACTCAGCTATCCAGGTATGCTGATGCCTTGGTAAGGAGTGAAGCAGAAAAGACGAAGAGGTTCGTAAGGGCCTAAGATCGGAGATTCGTGGCCGACTGATTCCATTACAACTGAGGAATTATCTCCAAGCAGTAGAAAGAGCTTTGGAGGTAGAAATGGACGTACAAGAAGGTCAGGGAGACTGGGTGGAAGAAATTCCCAATTCTAAGCGCCCCCGTTATCAAGGACCCCAATGGTGACGGCATCAGGATCCACCAATGGCAAGGGGTCTGGGTTTAACACCACTTTTCACAGAGGAGGAAGGGCAGAGGCGGGAGAACATGGCTAAGAAACAGAAACACTCCCTCGAAGGCACAAGCTACCTCTGCGTCCCATCCCAGAATCTCAGAGGCTCCCTGGTGTCAGAGGTGTAGAGTAAACCTTTTGGAAACTGCCTCTTAGACAGGTCTTGTTTTAATTGTAGAGAGGTGGGAACACCTAAGGAAAAATTGTCGGCAATGTGTGGAAGCCAAGGCGAGTAGAGGAAGTGGAAGGCCGACCATGAGGATGAATCCCCCAGAGGACAAGCCAGTAACTTCATGCCGCCCAGTAATGCCCCACGTCCTGCTGTAACCCAGTCATCGGTTCAGCAACCTCGGGTGCAAGGCAGAACCTTCGCATTAACCCACCGGGAAGCAATGGCCTCGAATGCAGTGGTGGAAGGTATGATCTCCGTATCAGGACATATTGCCCATGCATTGTTTGACCCTGGAGCTACTCATTCATTCGTATCTAGTGCTTTTGCTTATAACTAAATCAAGTCTCAAAACCCCTAGGATTTCAATTGGTTGTGTCCACACCTATAGGGGAAAAATTTGATAGCTAGCACTAGATATGCAAATTGTGAAGTGATAATTGGAGAAATGAAGACATCCATTGATCTGATTAAGCTAGGCGAAATGGAGTTCGATGCCATACTAGGAATGGACTGGTTGTCTGCTGTAGTGCTCATGTGGATTGTAATAAGAAGAGGATTATCTTTAAAATGGAAGGGACTCCGGAGTTTATTTTTGAAAGAGAAAAAGTTAGTTGTGATATACCTCACATATCAGCCATCAAGGCCACCAAGTTAATGAAGCAAGGGTGTCAAGGATTTCTGGCTTCGGTATTGGATACCACCAGGACTGATGTAAATATTAAGACTATTCCAATTGTGAATGAGTTCCCTGATGTGTTCCCGGAAGACTTACCAGGCCTGCCCCAGATCGGGAAGTAGAATTTACAATAGATGAGTAATACCCGGTACTGCCCCAATTTCTAAGGCACCGTACCGTATGGCCCCTGCAGAAATGAAAGAACTTAAAACTCAATTGCAGGACTTATTAGACAAAGGTTTCATTCGGCCAAGTGTATCTCCCTGGGGAGCACCTGTACTATTTGTAAAGAAGAAGGATGAGAGTATGAGACTGTGTTGACTACCGGGAATTGAATAAGGCAACTATCAAGAATAGGTACCCTCTCCCTCGAATTGATGACTTATTTGATCAATTACAAGGGTCTTGTGTATTTTCTAAGATAGATCTTAGATCGGGGTATCATCAGTTGAAGGTCAAACCTGAAGATGTGTCCAAATCGGCTTTCTGGACGAGATATGGATACTTTGAATTTAGTCATGCCTTTTGGACTCACTAACGCCCCGGCAGCATTTATGGACTTAATGAATCGGATGTTTCAACCATATCTAGACCAGTTTGTAGTAGTATTCATTGATGATATTCTGGTCTATTCAAAGAATACGAAAGATCATGAGAAACATCTTAATATTGTCCTTCAATCTTGAGAGAGAAGCAACTCTATGCAAAATGAAGAAATGTGAATTTTGGCTAGAGCAAGTAGGGTTTCTTGGCCATATCATATCTAAGGAAGGAATATCAGTAGACCCGGTAAAAATCGAAGCAATCCGAGACTGGACTAGACCCCATAATGTTACTGAAGTTCGAAGTTTCTTGGGATTAGCTGGGTACTACAGAAGATTTGTAGAAGGATTTTCTCTGATTGTGGCACCAATGACCCAATTAACTAGAAAGAATAAGAAGTTTGCATGGGGAGAAGATCAAGATAGGAGCTTCCTGGAGGTTAAAGCTAGGTTGACATCTGCTCCTGTCTTAATTGTACCTTCGGGGACTGAAGGATTTGTCATCTTTAGTGATGCATCAAAACTGGGATTGGGATGTGTGTTAATGCAACATGAAAAAGTCATTGCCTATGCGTCCCGACAATTGAAGACCCATGAAAGAAATTACCCCACTCATGACTTGAAATTAGCCGCTGTGATTTTTGCTTTAAAGATCTGGCGACATATTTGTATGGAGTGTCTTGTGAAGTTTTTACTGATCATAAGAGTTTAAAAATATCTTCACGCAAAAAGAACTGAACATGAGGCAGAGGAGGTGGTTAGAACTGATGAAGGATTATGATATTACTATTCAATACCACCCTGGGAAGGCCAATGTGGTGGCTGATGCTTTGAGCCGGAAATCAGGAGGGACCCTGGCCGCTTTGATGACTCGTCAAACAAGAATATTAAGGGATCTAGAAGAAATGCAATAGAAGTGCGAGTCATTGATCCTTCTAATTCTGAGTATCAACTGAATCAAGTAAGTATTCAAATTAATCTATACGACAAGATCAAAGAGGCCCAACAAGGAGATACTCAAATAAAGAAGATTATAAAGAAAGTGCAAGAAGGAGAACTCAAGGAGTTTCAAATAGAAGGTGATGTGCTGCGGCTTGGACGCAGATTATGTGTGCCAGATGTAGCAGAGATCAAAGAAGAAATAATGAAGGAGGCTCATAGTACACCTTATACAGCTCATCCCGGAAGCACAAAGATGTATCAAGATCTGCGTCATAACTTCTGGTGGGATGGAATGAAGGTAGATATTTCTAATTTTGTCCACAAATGTTTAGTCTGTCAACAAGTAAAGGCAGAACATAAGAAGCCCCCAGGTTTGTTAGTGCCTTTATCTATTCCTGAATGGAAGTGGAGTCAAATTGCTATGGATTTCGTCACTGAACTTCCTCGGACGTCCCAAGGACTGGATACAGTCTGGGTAGTGGTAGACAGACTCACCAAATCTGCCCATTTTCTGCCTATCCGGATCAATTATTCAATGGAAAGACTGGCTCAGGTATATGTCGAGAAATAATTAGATTACATGGAGTACCTGAATCCATTGTATCAGATCGAGACCCAAGATTTCAATCCAGATTTTGGAAGAGTTTGTCCAAAGCTATGGGCACTAAATTGCAACTCAGTAGCAGCCCACCCCCAAACAGATGGACAGTCAGAAAGGACCATTCAAATATTGGAAGATATGTTGAGAACCTGTGTACTAGATTTTGGGGGAAGTTGGGACAACTATTTACCCTTAGTGGAGTTTGCTTATAATAATAGTTATCAGTCCACTATTGGTATGCCTCCATTTGAAGCATTGTATGGGAGGAGGTGTAGATCACCAATCTGTTGGGAGGAAGTTGGGGATAGAGGACTATTCGGTCCTGATGTAATTCAAGAGGCTATGGAGAAGATCAAGCTAATCAAGGAAAGGATGAAAGCAGCCCAGAGCAGACAGAAACCTTATGCAGACAATCGTCGCAGACCACTGGAGTTTGAAGTAGGGGATAGTATTTCTTGAAGGTATCTCCAATAAAGGGAGTGAGACGCACCGGCAGTAAGAACAAATTAGCCCTAGATATGTGGGTCCGTTTGAAATACTGGATAAAATTGGACCGGTTGCTTATCGTTTGGCCCTACCCCTTGCTTTGGAAAAGATGCACAATGTATTTCATGTCTCTCAGCTGAGGAAGTATGTGCCCGATCCTGATCACGTCATCTCCTATGAACCCCTGCATTACTAAAAGACATGTCTTACGCGGAAGAACCAGTACAAATTCTTGATCGCAAGGAGAAGCAATTGAGAAACAAAAATATTTCCTTGGTCAAGGTCTTATGGAGAAATCAAAACAAAGAAGAAGCCACTTGGGAACGGGAATAGGAGATAAGAAAGGCCTATCCGCATTTGTTCCAAGGTACGTTAAGTTTCGAGGACGAAACTTCCATAAGGAGGGTAGAATGTAACACTTGCCTTAATTAAAGCATTTCTTTTCCTAAATAATCATAAGGGGTAATGGGATTAGTATGCATGCATGATATCTTAGTAAGCCATGCTTATTATATGAGTATGTATAAACAAGTGTATACATAAGTATTTATACATCCATGTATATAGGTATAAGAATACCCCCACATGGTCAACTTACCACCATCCCCACCATGCTTGTACCTCATGGAGAGGGGGAGAGACATGGAGCTTGGCATAGGGCATGGAGTAGAGTAGACTTGATGGGATGTATAGGGGACACATGGCACATTATTATGGAGAGTTAGAGGCTATAAATAGAGGGGGGTTGAAGAGGATTAAACCATTTGGTTAAAACTCTCTCTCTCTCTTTTCACAAACTCCCTCCCTCTCTTTTCTTTCCTGCAGCAGCAGCAGCAGCAAAGGAGCAGCAGTAGCAGCAGTTAAAGGAGCAACAGCAGCAGCAACAATAAAGAAGCAGCAGCAGCAGCAAAGGAGCAGTAGCAGCAGCAGTTAAAGGAGCAACAGCAGCAGCAAAGGGAGCAGCAGCAGCAGCAGCAAAGGGCAGCAGCAAAACAGCCCCAATCTGCAGCCAAAAAACCAGCAAAATCATACCACTTTAGGGTGAGTAGAACATGTTAATCCTAATAACATGATGAGTAGAATAAAGTAGGAAATGAAATGAAACGTAAGAGATAAACAAGTACTTGACACTATGTAAATTTTGGGATCATGTGTTTACAATTTCGCAAGTACTACTAATTTGTTTATGAATCCATGATATTATTATATGTCTGCATATTAATATTATATGATGGTATGATGTGTTGGAGGAAGGGACGGGGAACCGGAGCGTAGAAGGGGAGATTATATATGTATGTAATGGAGGAAGGGACGGGTTGAACCGGAGGCGTAGAAAGGGAGATTTTACGGAGGAAGGGACCGGGTTGAACCGGAGGCGTAGAAGGGGAGATTATGTGTATGTATATGAATATTACTAAGATAGAAATCTATGATATAATCTACATAAATCCTTAACATTTAATCTGGGATCACTTCTTAACAGGCAATTTTCTATGTAGGGTAGTCGACTTGGTCCCTGGGATAGTCGACTATAAGTGTGATAATTAAGCAGATAAACTGCCAGATAGCAGGATTAGTCGACTACATACAGAAGTAGTCGACTAATCCCAGATACAGAGAGCAAACAGAAAGTTAACAATCTGTTTTGGACAGAATTAGTCGACTACAGTCGACTTACTAGTCGATTAATATATTGGATTAGTCGACTACACAGGAGGGTAGTCGACTATAGGTGACATACAGAGAGTAACACAACTTTTGACCAGAATTAGTCGACTATAGGGGACTTCAAGTCGACTAGTACTTGAGTTAGTCGACTATACAGGAAGGGTAGTCGACTACATAAATTCCCTGGCTGCTAGCAGAGAAGCAGATACGTGTGGAGTGAAGTAGTCGACTATAGCTTTAGAATTAGTCGACTTACAGATAGTCTTAGTCGACTATAGGGTGGTCTAGTCGACTAGGAAAGCCTTGTTACTGTGTTCTGATTGGGTTCTTGGCTAATAATAAAATCTTATAAAAATAGTATAATGACACACTTGTCAACCGGATAATTTAGCCATGTATACCTACTTGATAGGCATATTTAAATATTGTTTTACTCACTGAGCCGTCAAGCTCACTCTATTCTAACTCCACCTACAGGTTTGGACAAGGGCAAGGGACCCGCTTAAGGGCAATTGCGCGGACAATCATTACCGGAACCACTGTATTAGAAGCTACTTTTGTTATGTATATGATTTTGTATAACATGCGTACTTTTAGCTGGGTGTCACTCTTGACCTGTAATTCTTAAAGGATCTGGTGTTGGACTCTTACTTTGTATGTATATATTTTTTGATATGATAATTGTAGACTGTGTTTCTTATGGATTATTGAACCATATGTGTTGTCATGATAAGTCTCGAGTAGATTATACATGTTATCTTTAGTGAATTTCTGATGTATAGTAAAGAGTTTCTGATGATTATATTGGAAGTATTATACCCTGATGGGTCCCACGCTTGGATTGTACGAGATAATTGTGGTTAAATGGAAAATTTTAAACTGGGACCATTACAACTGATCTATAGATAATCTCGTGGATCGATCTTCGAATCGCCTGTGTATCGGATCCATAACGAGCACAAATCCAAGTCGGGTCCGGATCTCCTGCAATGGGTCCAGATCTCATCGAACGAATCCGAAACATTGCAACACGCAGCCGAACATATAGAGTGGAAGGGGAATCAATACACACGTACCCATACAAGCATGCCACACGTGCATACATACACGAGTACACCCACATACATACACATATATGGGTATACACATACATATACACTATAATCATGCATACATAAACATAACTATACACTTATATATGAGTATATACATATATACATATATTTACACCCTCACATACATGCTAACCTATTAATACACATACATGATTATACATATACTTTAACACTCTCACATAGTAATTCTACACACACTAATTTACTAATGTACCCATGTTATAAACTCACACACCCATGTATTTACAAAATTGTAAAGAGAGGGAGAGGGAGACAACTCACGGTGGAGAAGGGAGGTACGCGGCCATCGACGGCGGCCCGCGGAGAAGACGGAGGCTGCGACGGATCTTGCAGACAACGCCAGAGAGGAGGGGGATGAGTCCAGGCTGCCGGAGAGAGGAGATCGCGCTCCGACGGGTGATGATGGCCAGTCATGGCCGCTGGGGTTCTGGTGCGCTGGGGGGCGCCTAGCCTGCTGTTGGACGGCAGCAACCAGAGGGGATGCGGGGCTTGCACTGTGCTGGCTGAGTTGGTTGCTCGGCCAAGTCGCAAAGCAAAGGGACTCGGTTGTAGGCTATGCAGGGCTGTGCGCGCGGCAGGTAATGTAAACTACTGTGGTGGGGAGTTGGCTGTACACGGCAAGGAGTAGGCGACAAGGTGCTGGCTGCTGCTGTTGTTGCTGACTGGGGGGTAAAGCCAGGCGTGGCTCGGCCAACAAGGGCTCTGGGCTATCATTGGCCTCCGAAAGTGCGCCTGACTAAGGCAACATGGGGGTGTTCGACAGTGCAAGGGGAGGATGGTGTAACGCGGATAATATTTTCTATTTTCTGTAATTTTGGGCATCGTTCGGAACTGGTCAAATTTTGGGCCAATAATTAAATAATATTTTATTTAAACTTTTTCCTTTCTTTTCTTTTTCTTCTCTTCCTTCTTCTCCACTCTTCTCCAAACTTCCCACCGCCTCTCCAACGCCTCATCCCCTCTCCCTCCATTTAAATCTCTCCCTCTCTCTCTCTCTTAAATACAGCAATTCTCTCTCTCTCTCTCTAATTAGATCATTAATCTCCCTCTCTCTCTTTCTAACCTCTCTCCTCTCTCTCTACAAAAAAAAACACTCTCTCTCTCTCTCCCTTTCTCCCCTCTCACTGATCTACTGGCCGGGGGTGGGTCTGACCCACGCCCGCGGCCAAGCGGCGCCGGCCTCCGCCCGCGGCCGCGCCCCCAGCCGGCGCACCACCACCTGCAGCTTCTTCTTCTCCTTCCCTTTCTTTCTCCCCTTTTTCCTATTTTTCTTCTTCTTCTTCTTCTTCTTCTGTTTTTATCTCTCTCTCTCTCCCTCTCTCGCGCGCGCGTGGCCGGAACCATCGCTGCGCTGGCGGCGGCCGAGACCGCCGCCGGCGGGCCCCTCCTGCCGCCGGCCAGCAAGGTTGGCCGGCCTGCTCACAGTAGCAGCAGCAAGAGCTGCTGCTGCTGTTGTTGTGGTATTGGGTTCGGGTATAACCCGAACCCAATAACAATATTGGGGTGGGGTTGGGTTTAGACCCGACCCAATAAAGATTAAGTGATGGGTTTGGGTTTGGATCTAAACCCGGCCCGTTAACCCGCTCCAGAACCTGTTACAGGTAAATTACAGAAAACCCCTGTAACATTTTATTAATTGCAATTGAAATATTTTTATTTACATAATTAACCCTATTTGTTATGATTCAGTATTCGGGCGATATCGGGAGCATCCGGACTCCGATTCGGGCGATTCTGGATCCGTTGCGATCGTGGGAATGAGAGCTACAGTCCTGTAGCCAGTTTGTGAGTGTTTTCTTTTTATAAAATATATTTTATCATGATTAATATCTTGATTGATTGCCTAATTAAGAATAAAACATGATTATCGGTAAATCATGATAATTATTGTAATTCCTGTAATTAAGGCATAATAACGGAATGCTTGGTTAGTTAATAAGATGAGGAACACTAGTCACTATTTGTTATAATTTGGTAAGACTTATATGTAACACCCGAGTAGATGATATAGTCATATCACACCGGTACACTAAATACCGTAGTGCATATATATATATATATCGGTTATACTGGATGTCGGTAATTCATGTAGCTTTATGTAGTTTCATGCACACGTCTCACCATTACATAAGTACTGATATTCATGACCCTAATACTGCAGAAATATACGGATATTCTAGGACACTGGACACCGTCATTTTATAGACGCACTGATCACTGTCAGGACATGCACGTGCACTGAGATAGTACACGGATAGACCACTGCATGGACTACTTCATTTCATGTTTACATACCCATGCTACACTTGCCTGCATTTCATATTTACATATCACTGTTACACATGCCTGCATGTTATGTTTACATATCACTGTTACATATGCATGTCATGTTTCCATAGCCCTGTTACCAATGCATGTATGGTTCCTCTATTCTTGCTATATGATCCCAGCATGTTCCCGTATTCATGTTATATGATTGATTCAGTTACTGATATGGATATTCCAGTTACTGGACATGAGAGCTGTTGATATGCGATATGTGGACTTCCACATCTATTGATCCCGTTATATTGTTCCCGATTCCCGTTATATTTTTCTATGCTATCAACAGAGCTCTGGTCTAGTTATCATGTTATCCGTATCGTGTACAGTAGTTGTTCTTGTTACATTGTATACTTGATATAACAGATAATAATGATAACTTGGGTATGGGGGAGACTTGACGGTTGATTAGATCTTATTGGGTGATGTACTGGATCCATATTATTTTCCCACTGCAGGGGACGGTAGTGCTACCTACCACTAGCTCCATGAGCTCCCGTTACTTGATTCGTACTCCCCTCTTAGCGGAGGGCCCTGGTCTCAGCAGCCAGGGGTCCGTTTAAGGCCGTGATCCCGGGTATGCACGGGATACATCCACCCGATAAGAACTCCTCGACCATGGGTTTCCAATTAACATAATAAAACAGTATACACAATAGTGGACGTCGGGAACACTTGTTATTTGGTTACTCTCTCGTTTGGATAATGGTACCCGTAGGCCATGTCCGGATGGTTCGACTGGAGTGCGGGCTCCAGTATGAACTGCCAGTGGTATGGGACACTGGAAGAGAGTAATTAAAATATCATGTGGTACTGATTGCTACTATTGTATAAATGACATGACTTTGACATGACCTGCCCGCTACATGTTTAGTTGTACTTGTTACTGTTCCTGATCATTATCTGCTATCATGTGACATGTATACAATGCTATTGTTCCTGTTTCCTGTTACACTTTCTTTAGTGCCCTACTACTCATGCACATGTATACTTTGTTACATTACCTGGTATATGTTACATTGTATGTAGTGGCATACTATGCATGTTCTGCATTGCATATATTTTATTGTTGCAGACATATGCTCATCTGCATGTTCACCTCTATCACGTCACCACTAACATGTTCATGTCTAGTACGTCACCACTAGACAACATTAGTTATTACATAAACTGGACACGACTATAGATATGACCTGATAATAACCGGCTAGGTAGTGATGGTATTAAAAGTTGACCTGTTTATATCTTTGCACTGCTTCCATGTTTAACTTTCTACTGTTTATATATATTCTTATTATATGGTATCACTATTACAACAGCATGTATTATCTATTATTATTGTGCATTGCCTCCTTCAGTTTTACCACTCACTACGTCGCTTTCTGACGACCCTGGGTTTGCATGCCCAGATTGGAGATCCGAGTTACCATAGCTTCAGAGAGTGCCTTAGAGTCACATGGGAGATTCCGCATCAGGACTATTCATAGGTATTTTAGTGCTTTATTTCTGTTATTTTTTTATCCTTGTTTTCATATCTGTTATGATCGCTGACCTCTTTCTGCAGGTATTCTTGTACTGCTTTCATGCTGGACCTCAGATCTATATGGAGGTATTGTACTGTACTGAGGCTTAACGTACGCGTGAGGCTGTTTTCACCTTGCGTATGTACGTCGCCATAACGTCTCCGTATCCTTGGGATCGGGGCGTTATAGATGGGGCGTTGTGCATGGATTGATGTGCTCCGGTGGGTTGTCTGCTTGTGCGTGGTGTAGAGGAGAAGAAGAGGGGATGGCCATGGTGTGTTGGAGGTGGCCTCGCGCGAGCGCAGCAGGGAGAACCCACGGCGGCCAAGTGGGAAGAAGAAGGAGAAATTATGATTAGGGTTTGATTAGGGTAAGGATTAGTGTATATATAGGAGTTTAATAGGTTTTGGGTATTGGGTTTTAGGTGAGTGGGTTTGGGTTTCAGGTTTGGATCATGGGTATGGGTAGAGAGATAGCTTATTGGATATGGGTATGGATCAAAAAATAGACTAATGGGTATGAGATATAGGGTAATGGGCTAACGGGTAGGGACATGAGTATGAATCAAGTGAATGGAAAACACTACTACCACTAATAATAAATACACTAATATTAATAATAATAGCAACAACACTTATTAAAATAATAATTACATTAATAATTATAATTAACATTAACAACAATAACAATAATACTGATAATAATAACAACAACAATAATATCAATAACTATATAATAAAACTTAGTAACAATACTACTAGTAATAATAATACACAATAATAATAAAAATACTAAAACATAATAATAACAACAATAATAATATCACTAATAATAATTAAAAATAACCATAATAATAATAACAACTACAGTATTAATAATAATAATATTAATTATTTACAATGATAATAACAACAAAATAAATAAATAAATAGTAATTAACAGTAATAATTACTACTAATATCAACAATTAATAATATGAATAATAATAAAATAATAGTATTAAGTAACTAAAAATATTGATAAGAATTTATGGTAATAATATATATATATAAAGCCAAAATATCATTTACCATCTAAAAATTAATTTGTATATTTAATAACAATAATAACTATAAATCAAGTTAACAAATAATAACAAAATAACCAGTAAAACAACATAAATACTTAGAAAAAAAATAAAAAAAAACAGTATTACTAACTAGGGATATTACAGCTATGTCATCATTATTCAAGACTTGAAGCAATGCATAGTGTACTTATGCATTGGCATCAAATTTCTTGGTGGCAATATCGGACCATGTGTCCTCATCACCAACTGGTATACTAAAAGGTTTGATCACTGCCTTTGCAATCCGGCTTCCTAGAGATTACAAGAAAATAGTCATCTTAACCTTCCATATGAGAAAGTTAAGGCCATCCAACTTTGATGGGGTCTTAATTCCTTCGGCCATATTTACTAGTATGGATAGCAAATAAAATACAAATGAAATTATTAGCAAAAAGATCTATCTAAGGTGGTTAAACTAAAATTTAGAGACCAATGCTCTGGTACCAATTGAAAATACACCTGGAGGGGGTGAATATGTGTAATGCTAATCAAATGCGGAATAATAACTATTTATGAAATGATGCAAATCAGTCACTCAAAATAAGAATTGAAGTCGAATTCCCTATGATGAGATCTAGAACTTCTTCTCTAAAATTCTTCTAGATTATAAGTTGAGGTGCTCAATTGCCTTCTTGTTGAGATTAGTAAAGACTGATAAATGAAAGTAATGCAATAATGAATGAAATGCAAATAATATTGAAATGTGCAATAGAAGCAACAATACAAGTACAAGCTAAGTAGAGAGATATAGATAAAGAGACAAACAATTGCAAACACAAAAAATTTGTTTCAAGGTTTGAGCCACCGCTCTACGTCCCCGCCTTAACTACTGTGAAGGATTTCACTATCCACAATAGGATCTTCCACAAAGGAACATTATAATAAGGAATTATAATGGTCTATACAAGACCAGAGTACCCAACTCCAACACTCAATCCTAAGAGGTAACACAAAACCAATGAGGTTTTACAAAGCTCTTAGTGATCACAAGATCACAAACACTCTTTTCTTTATAACTTCCTATAGAGTAGATATAAGTTGAGGCTCAAGAAGTAAATGAGAGTAAAAATTCAGTAGAAAAGAATTTAAGAGCTGAAAAACTAATTGAAATAGCTTTGGAAATGAAAGCAATTGAAAAATAGAAACTTGAAAACTTGAAAGCTTGTAAACCTTTTGAAATTTGTTGTGTGCTTGTATATTCTTATTGTATCAATCCTATTCCCATGATCCATATATATAGGCAACTCATAAACCCTTTAGTTTAGGTCACCATGTCAATTGGTAAGAGATTTGACAAAGAAAAAGCAAAAATGCCGTTGGAAAAATCGGAACAAAAGACAGATTCAAAAAACTAGCCGTTATGGCTTTTTGTCAGAGCATCGGTCGACCGCCGGTCGACCGACCGTTCATTTTCATAAACTAGCTGTTGGGCTCGGTAGACCGCCCGGTCGACCGGAGTCAACCTGAGACTAGGGTTGTGTTGGCCCAAAGGCCTTCCACCTAGTTTTGATGATGATTAACTCATGTAGTTATTACTAATTATCTTATGATTTTAGTTACAGATCATTAAGCAAGATATTAGTTGGTGATTGCTTCAAAAAGAGAAGTTTGGAAGCCTTCACTTGGTGATTCCCGTGCCCGAGCATCAAGATCATACCTTTGCACTCGGCGGATCACGGTTTGGGATCGAGTCTACTTGAAGATGAAGATCGTCAAGAAGACTTAGGTATCCTAGTTTTAGTTTAGTGTGTTTAGATTCACTTGTAAAGCTTAGAATAGTTGATATGCTCAAGTGCACAACACACACGTTTTATGGTTTTTTGGTTTTTTAGTTTAACCGATATTTGTTTTCATGAATAGTTGATCAAAACAAGTTTAAATAGTTTATATGTATAACATAAGTATTCTAGTTATACATGCATGCTTACTTCCTATACAAACTTATTTTGGCTATCTTATTCATGTATTAATCCAAGTTTGATAAAAATACATGTTTTGGTTTTTGGTAAAATGATAAGACACAAATAATTTTCATATGCTTGATATTTGAGTTGAAATTTTTATCACATGTTTATATATCAATGCAAAATGATAAAACTATTTTTGGGTATTTTACAAAGACTTAAAAGATTTTTTAGAAATATTTTAACATGTGTTTTCTGTCCCT
Source organism: Agave tequilana (assembly GCA_038442645.1). Lineage (NCBI taxonomy): Eukaryota > Viridiplantae > Streptophyta > Magnoliopsida > Asparagales > Asparagaceae > Agave > Agave tequilana. The sequence continues at coordinate 164,559 of JAVJIF010013554.1, read as the reverse complement.
GAACAGTGGCTGACAGGCCAGGATGGCCGACCACACGGGTCGACCGTACTAAGGGCCGGTCGACCCTTGCGGTCGACCGACGTGCACAAGCCTGTGCACGTTTGGCAGACACAGGGACGGTCGGCCGGGCGGCCGACCGGATCTGAGAGCAGTGCTCTCTATTTATTTCGGTCGGCCGGGCAGTCGACCGGGTTGCCTAAACGGTCACTTTTCTGACCGTTGGCGGTCGGCCGGGCCGGCCGACCGGTAGCCTGTCAGGCTGCCAGATCAGCCTAACGGCTAGTTTTGTTTGGGGCTATAAATACCCCATCTCTTCATGGTTTTATCTAAGGTTTTAAGAGCCAAAATTTCTTTGATATTCAAGTGTTTTAAACAAGTTTTCAAAAGAGTTTTAGTGCCAAAAAGATCCATCTTTATTTTGTTTTAGGTTTTTGGAAAAATCAAAGAAAAGAGTATTTTGGGAGATTTGTCTTGGTTTTCATTTTCTATCTTTTACAAGAGTTTTCCCAAGTATTTTTCTTTGAGTTTTGTTTTTTCCAAACACCTAGTTTTTCACACTTGAGCTATCTTCTATCCTAATCTATTTAGGATCTTTTTGTTTGTGAAAAAGGAGAGATTGTTTGTGGTTGAAAGAGACCACCCATTAACCCTCATTATTTAGTTGCTCCCTCTTTGATAAAGGTTGAGGTTGTGGATTTGAGGTGATTGGTTTGCTCCCTCTTTGGTAGAGGTGAAGATTGGTGTTTACTCCCTCTTGGTGAGGTGGAGTTGGTTGTTGGTTTGTATCCCTCAAGTGTGAGGTGGATTGGTTGTTGTTTGGCTAAGGGCCTACCCCTCTTGTGTGAGGTGGTGTTTGTATTGAGAGAGGAGTTTGGTACTCCTATTGTTGTAACAAATCCTCCTCGGTGGAGGTTCCCTCGGTGGGAGATAGTGGATTGGAAATCCTTCACGGTAGTGAAGGCGGGGATGTAGAGCTAGGGGCTCGAACCTCGAAACATATCTTGTTGTTTGCGTTTGATCCATTGTCTCCTAACTCTCTCTCTTTTATTTGTGCATTGCATTATTCATATTGCCATATCATTCATACTTGTGTTGTGCCTTGCATTATTTCATATTGCTCATACTTATATGCTTGGCTTGTTTGTGTGTGCCTCACTTGTACTTAACCACAAGAGCTTCATATAGCACCTCAACCCATTCAAGGGAAATCAAGAGGAGTTAGTCCAGAGCCCTTCACGGGGAATTCGGGTACACTTGTGTGTTATATTAAGTGTGTTGCAAAATTTGCATTAGCTTTCGCATTTAGCGCATTTAGTTTCTAGATTAGCACCATCACCTATTCACCCCCCCTCTAGGTGATTTACAATTGGCATCAGAGCATTTACAATTGGTATCAGAGCCAACGCTCCTGATAGTTAGGCTTAACATCCTAGGAGTGAGATCCATTTGTTTGCTAATCTACATTTGCCTTTGCTTGTTTGCACACATATAGTTTGGACCCATGGACTTCATGACCCCACCTATGTTTGACCCTTCCAACATTCTTATTTGGAAGACTAAGATTTCCATCTATTTACAAACCCTAGGCTTGCATGTATATCTTGCCGCTACCAAGAAATGCTATCTTGGTAATAGCAATCATATAGGGGCCAATGCACAAGCCCTTGAGGCCATTAGAAACACATTAAATAAAGAATATCTTATGCTTGCTTCTAACTTTGATTCCGCATTTGCAGTGTGGAATATGTTGACAACCACCACCTCCGAGCTTCAAGTACAAATCCAACCGGAGGAATCTAGTGGAGAATCTAACTCACAATGCTTCATGGTCCAAGGGAATGACTCCTTGAGGTACATTGGAATCTCAACTAGATAGTTTTGATGCTAGTACTTCATGTGATGAATTTGTGATCCCCATGCTTTAAATGAAGAACTTTCAATTGTGTGTGAAAAATTAATTGAAAAATATAAAGTTTTGAAAAAGAAATGTGCTTTAAATAAAGAAAATGAAAAAATTGTCTTCTAAACTTGATTATGTTTTGCAAGAGAAGGTTGAGGTCTGTAATGAAAGGGATCATTGAGATCTCAACAAGACCTTGCTCTAAAGGAAAATAAATTTTTAAAATCTAAAAATGATTGTGAAACACTTTTGAAGAAAAATGAAAATTTAACTTCAAAAGTGATTTTATTTTAAAAGAGAATGTTGCTTTGAAAAACAAAATAATTTCTATTTCAAATGATTTAGATGTTTGTTTAAAGAAAAATATTGTTTTACAAAATAAGATTGATGCACATGTTTGCCATGCTAGGGTAGTATCACACATTTCATCTATTGCATGTGCCACTTCTTCTTTGATTAAAAATGATATAAATGTTTTAAAGAAGAATATTGATAGTTTGGGCTCCACTTTGAGCCAATGTGTTGTGGGCCATACACGTTTGGAAACTTTGTTTCGAAAGAAACAAGTTCCATCTATTATGCATGCACACCCATCACGGCATACACATGCTCCTCACTGACACCATCACACAATGTATGCTCATGTGTACACTTGTACACATTGTGAACGTAAGGGCCACCTTGCTAAATTTTGTTATGATAGATTACATGTTTCAAATTTAGTAAAGAAGTTTGTTTGGGTTAGAGAAGGTACTAACCCCCATGGACCCAAGAAGATATGGGTACCAAAGACCACCCCTCGTATTTTTGATGTAGGTGTGGGCTCTCACATGACGTGAGAGTTGCCGTACCTTGGAGTGGATGCGTTCCGAGCTTCATGGAAATAAATTGGATGCATCACTTTCAAGGAAAGTTTGGTGGAGATGACCACCATGTTTTGGAGACAAGGAAAGTTGCCTTCTAGGTTTTGGTAACGATCCCTAACTCCTATTTATTGTTTACATGCTTTTCATATTCATTATTTATAGCATATTTCATTGTTTAGTGATTAGTATGAAAATGTCATGTTAATTAGATTCTTAAAATACATGTATAGTATTGAGACACCCATGTTTAATATGGATTATTATTTTGTGTTCTCGTATTTGATTAGCTATCATGTACATCATAAATCTAATAACATGTGGATATTCATAATGATCATGTTTATGCTTATCATGATTGATTTATATCGTGTTTTGATGCTTCATGTTAAGATTACTTATTTAGATGTTAGTTTCATTAAAACTAGGTGTATACTTGTGCATATAGTGGGCCACAAATAAATCTATATATGTTTGAGCTTGAATGCTTATTTGAACCCATTAGATGTGCTAGTATAATCTAGTTTTGATGATTCATGCATTTTAAACTTGTGTTCCTATTTTGGATTTGTTTTATGAGTTTTTCATTTCATGTATATGTCTATTTTGCCAAACTTTAAGATATACATGTATACCCCTTGAGTCATTTGCCTTTCATGCAAATCTATACATATGGACTCAATTGTGTTTAGGGATATGTATGTATACTTTTTGTGTTGATAAATCATACATATACCTTGAAATGAAATTTGTTTTAATGAAAATTTAGTTTTTTTTTTATGTTTTCATGTTTAACTTCATGTATATGTCCATTTTATCTAAACTATTGTTTATACATATACATCCTTTGAGCCACGTGCCTTCATGCATATATCTTTGTGGACTCGTTGTGTTTGGATATGTATGTATACCTTAGTTTGTATAAGACATACATATACCTTGAAGATTAAATAAGTTTTAATGATTTTCATGTTTTTGTGTTTTAAGGAATATTAATCTTAATTGCCAATTTTCATGACTATATGTTTCACATAACACTTGCACACTCGCCTCTTTTACAATGTTTCTCATGATTGTATTTTTCATGAGTATGTTTGAGCTTAATGAATTTGAGTGTTTTAGTGCCATATGGATTTCATTTTTCATGAAAAATATTTGTTTTATTCCTTACTTGAAGGATTTCGTACTAGTTTACAAATTTTTCATATAACTAGTTCGTATTCTTCATTTTGGTAGAGTTTTTCAAATAAAGCTTATTTTCAAATCTATTTTTGAAAACCCCTACCTTCCATGGGTGGTTGGATGGGAGACCATGTCATGTATACCCTTCTTGAATATCTTTTAAACTTGTGCATGAATGGGTGGTAGATAATATGAGATACACATTTGATATTATTGTTGTTTCAATTGGTATCATTGGACTCTTTCAATTGGTATCAATTTTGACCTTTCTTGTATACTCATATATGTTTGTATGTATGTATGCTTTCAATTCTAAGAATATCAATTTCAATTGGTATCTATCTTTCATACATATATATGTTTTATTTGTGTTCAAAATATCACAAATTTTAGTTTTTTTGTTTACTCAAGCTTAGCATAACCTAACACCTTGAGTTTCAATTTTGTTTCAATTGATTACTTTTAAATTGGTATCAAGCCTACGCATTGTTTTAGTTGGTATTTCATAAAGGGGGAGAAAATTCGTATTTCATCTTTCAATTAGTATTTGTTTTCCACTCCCATACTTTATGATTGAAAATTCAAATTTGATATCATATGTTCAAAATGAAAAATATTTACAATTGGTATCAAAATTTTTGTTTAGACAATTCAAAATTTATTATGTTTAATTTCAATTGGTATCAAGATTTTCATGTGTTTTGCTTAAAATTGGTGTCAATATTTTTTGTTTACTTTCAATTGGTATCAAGATGCTCTACTTTGACATATTTTTAATTGATATCTTAATTGAATGTAACCCCTTATTGACTTTGTTTTTGTTTTAGACAAAAAGGGGGAGAACCTTGTTTTTATTGTATAGACCCCTTTGTTGATTCTTTGTTTCGAACAAAAAGGGGGAGAAAAATTCTTTGATTTAGTTTGCTTTTACCCTTTATTGATGATTGATTCTTTGTATTAAAAAGGGTGAGAAAATTTTATTTTGTTTTGATTGTTTACCCCTTTGTTGATGATTGACAAAAAGGGGGAGAAAGATGTTGAGTTTTATATATATGCATGTTTATGTTTTGCATATATTAAGTTTAATTTAGTTTAATTTTAATTGGTATCTAGAACATGTTTTGTTTTTGAACATTTCATTGGTATCTAGAACCTTTTATTGTTTATGCATAGATATGCATTCATGTTTAAGAGCCTTTATTGCATATTATTTATTGTCTATTTGTTTATGCATGAGTTAAGGGGGAGCTTCTTTGAAGCTTAACTTTAATCCATGCATATATAACTCCATGAGTTTTGTCATCATCAAAAAGGGGGAGATTGTTGGCTCAAAGGCCTTCCACCCTAGTTTTGATAATGATTAACTCATGTAGTTATGTTTACTAATTATCTTATGATTTTAGTTACAGATCATTAAGTAAGATATTAGTTGGTGATTGCTTCAAAAAGAGAAGTTTGGAAGCCTTCACTTGGTGATTCCCGTGCCCGAGCATCAAGATCATACCTTTGCACTCGGCGGATCACGGTTTGGGATCGAGTCTACTTGAAGATGAAGATCGTCAAGAAGACTTAGGTATCCTAGTTTTAGTTTAGTGTGTTTAGATCCACTTGTAAAGCTTAGAATAGTTGATATGCTCAAGTGCACAACACACACGTTTTATGGTTTTTCGGTTTTTTAGTTTAACCGATATATGTTTTCATGAATAGTTGATCAAAACAAGTTTAAATGGTTTATATGTATAATAAATGTATTCTAGTTATACATGCATGCTTAAACTTCTTATACAAACTTATTTTGACTATCTTATTCATGTATTAAAATCCAAGTTTGATAAAAATACATGTTTTGATTTTTGGTAAAAATGATAAGACACAAAAATAGTTTCATATGCTTGATATTTGAGTTGAAATTTTTATCACATGTTTATATATTAATGCAAAATGATAAAACTATTTTTGGGTATTTTTTACAAAGACTTAAAAGATTTTTAGAAATATTTTAACATGTGTTTTCTGTCCCTGAACAGTGGCAGACAGGCCAGGACGGCCGATCGCACGGGTCGACTGTACCAAGGGCCGGTCGACCCTTGCGGTCGACCGACGTGCACAAGCCTGTGCACGTTTGGCAGACACAGGGACAGTCGGCCGGGCGGCCGACCGGATCTGAGAGCAGTGCTCTCTGTTTATTTCGGTCGGCCGGGCGTTCGACCGGGTTGCCCCAACGGTCACTTTTCTGACCGTAGCGGTCGGCCGGGCCGGCCGACCGGTAGACTGTCAGGCTGCCAGATCAGCCTAACGGCTAGTTTTGTTTTGTGGCTATAAATACCCCATCTCTTCATGGTTTTATCTAAGATTTTAAGAGCCAAAATTTCTCTGATATTCAAGTGTTTTAAACAAGTTTTCAAAAGAGTTTTAGTGCCAAAAAGATCCATCTTTATTTTGTTTTAGGTTTTTGGAAAAATCAAAGAAAAGAGTATTTTGGGAGATTTGTCTTGGTTTTCATTTTCTATCTTTTACAAGAGTTTTCCAAGTATTTTTCTTTGAGTTTTGTTTTTTCAAACAACTAGTTTTTCACACTTGAGCTATCTTCTATCCTAATCTATTTAGGATCTTTTTGTTTGTGGAAAAGGAGAGATTGTTTGTGGTTGAAAGAGACCACCCATTATAAACCCTCATTATTTGGTTGCTCCCTCTTTGGTAGAGGTTGAGGTTGTGGATTTGAGGTGATTGGTTTGCTCCCTCTTTGGTAGAGGTGGAGATTGTGTTTACTCCCTCTTGGTGAGGTGGAGTTGGTTGTTGGTTTGTATCCCTCAAGTGTGAGGTGGATTGGTTGTTGTTTGGCTAAAGGCCTACCCCTCTTGTGTGAGGTGGTGTTTGTATTGAGAGAGGAGTTTGGTACTCCTATTGTTGTAACAAATCCTCCTCGGTGGAGGTTCCCTCGGTGGGAGATAGTGGATTGGAAATCCTTCACGGTGGTGAAGGCGGGGATGTAGAGCTAGGGGCTCGAACCTCGAAACATATCTTGTTGTTTGCGTTTGATCCATTGTCTCCTAACTCTCTCTCTCTTTTATTTGTGCATTGCATTATTCATATTGCCATATCATTCATACTTGTGTTGTGCCTTGCATTATTTCATATTGCTCATACTTATATGCTTGGCTTGTTTGTGTGTGCCTCACTTGTACTTAACCACAAGAGCTTCATATAGCACCTCAACCCATTCAAGGGGAATCAAGAGGAATTAGTTCAGAGCCCTTCACGGGGAATTCGGGTACACTTGTGTGTTGTATTATGTGTGTTGCAAAATTTGCATTAGCTTCCGCATTTAGCGCATTTAGTTTCTAGATTAGCACCATCACCTATTCACCCCCCCTCTAGGTGATTTACAATTGGCATCAGAGCATTTACAGGTTGAGCCAGTCGGTCGACCTTTCAATCGACCGCTGGGGTTAGCTGTCGACCGGTCGGTCGACCGAGTAATGTGCACAACCCTTTTCCAGAAGGTCAGTCGATTGCTCAGTCGATCGTTCTGATCTGTACTGTGCTACGATCGATCGGTCGGTCGACCGACCTAGGCCAAAACACACTTTTCTGACTGATTGAAATGCAAACTTATTTTTAAAATATTTTATAATAGCTTTTAAGAGATGTAGCAATGTATAGGCAATAAGATACAAACCAGATATAAAAGTTTTAGAAAAATTTGAAACATGTATCAAGTACCTAACATGCAAAATGCCAATACGATAAAAACTTGTATTTTGAAAACATGTATTTTGTGTGTGTAACTTTTTGAGCATCAAATCTATATTCTACTCTTTAACATACTATTTTCTTACAAGGCTCTTAATGACTATAAGCGTCTTCAAGCGGGCTTCTCCAATAGCGATGTCAAGCGCATTTGTGCTCCAATCCCATCTTGAATAGCCTTGAGTCTTCATAAACCTTACTTTTTAGGAAGAAAACTTCTTATTTACATTATAATATGAAACACATTTAAACACTTGAACTTGATTAGTACTAGATAATCACATATGCTTTGTTATCATTAAAATAAAAAACCGGTGATTGTAACCTTAGGCCAACATTATGATCGTTGACTGTCGACAACCATGCACTAGCTTTCAACAGTTTATTGATTTTTTTTTGCATGATTTTAGCAAATATTTTTATTATTCTTAATTGAATTTTTGCTATAAATATTGATCATTTTGTAGAGTTTTTATGAATAAATTTCAACAAGTTTACAGAGTTTCAGAGAGCATTACCACTTTTCAGATTTCTCTAGTTTTTTTCTACATAAATTTAGAGCTTTCTTTTTCCAATCTCTTTCAATCTCTTACGTATACAAGCTTGATCTTCCACTTCTCAATTCTATAGCTATAGGGCTTGTATTTTGAGAGAAATTTGTCGTGATCCATAGAGATCACAACTAATTCTTTGTTCTTTGGTTGTAACTTCTAGTGAGAGAGTTGCAAGAAGTCGATTTTGTGGAATCGCAATTTTAAAAGATGCGGCTCTGAGTGTTGGAGTTGAGGCTCCTAGGTGATTCAGAGGGATCGTGTAGTAAGAGTTGAGACTCCTAAGTTGTTTCAAGAGGGATCTTGTTGTAAAAGTTGCAGCTCCAAGTGGTGATTTTGCCGTATCACATTGTAAGCGTATCCCGATTCCGTGAGTTGGTTATAGTGTTTACATCTCCAGCGGAGTTGGAGATAGGGACTTAGATCAGTAGATTGAACCTCGAAAACAAGTCTCTGTGTTTGTGGACTTTTTTTTTCTTGACTATCTCTTTACTCTTTATCTCTGCTCAATATTTGATGTTTATAGCCATTATTTCATACTAATTGTGATTAAACTTGTTTATTGATACTTGTTATAATTGCTTACTTTTGTGATTTAGTGTATCTGTTACGAATAGATTTTTATTTTCGTATATTTAGTTAGCATCACCTATTCACCTCCTCTCTAGATGATTTTCAATTGTTATCAAAGCTAATACTCTTATTTTTAAGGTTTAACCACCTAAGAGTTGATTCTTATTGTTAATAACTTTATTTGTCACTACACACACCTATGACATCTCATGGAGACAGTTTCAATGTTAGATCTCCACCTAAGTCTGATCGTTTTAACTTTTCCTTATGGAAACTTAAGATGAAAGTTTTTCTAAAATAACTTGGTAGAAATGTTTTCTTATCCATGGAAAAAGAATTTAAAGAATTTGATCATGTGACTGACCATTGGCCTGAGAATGTCTTTAAGGCATTCGAAGTCAATGCTAGGGCAATCTATGCCTTATTTGTAGCCCTTAATGATGATGAACTTTCTAAGATTTTAAATTATAAGTCTACATTTGAAATTTGAAACAGTTTGATTGTCACACAAGATGGAACCAACAAGTAAAGAGATCAAAGGTTGATTTACTTATATCAGAATATGAAAGTTCTCAAATACATGAGAGTGAGTCTATAGATGATATGCTTACTCATTTTTTAATAAAATTACTAATGGTCTCTTCTCTCTAGGTAAACCTATCTCTAATGATAACAACATGCGAAAGATCATCCAATCACTTCCTAAAACTTGGAAGGTCAAGGCAACCACCTTGAAAGAGCTGAACAATTCCAAGGATATGGATTTCATGTTATTCATAGGCAACTTGAAGACCTATGAAATGGAGCTTAAAGCACGAGAGGATCAAGATCCACAAAAAAAAAGTGGAATGTTGCATTCAAGGACTCCACGTCAAATAAATCAAACAAAAAGATGCAATTAAAGCTACATGGAAAGCTACAAAAACTGAATAAGATGAAGAGATTGACACCACCAATATGTGTTTTATGGCACAAGACGACAAAGGACATAAGGTACAATTTAAATCCGCTTTAGATGATACTGAAATAACTTTTGAAGAAATGACCATGGCTTTTCAAGAAGTTATGAAAAAATATGAGTCACTTAGAATAAAACATTTCAAACTAAAAAAGGGAATAGTGTTTTATCATCTAAATTAGAAATTAGTTTAAAAGAGGAAAAAAAATATAACTTCTCTCACAATAATATTAAAAAAAATGATTTACACACACAAAGAACACTTAGATTTCTACTGATAACCAAGAGATAAATGAAATTAAAAAGAAAATAAATAATCTTAGCTCAACTTTGAGCAAATGTACTTTTGATAAAAAGAGATTGTAATCTATGATTCAAAAGAAACAAATTCCAAAGAACACTACTAACATTATACGACATACACATTGTTCACATATGTATGCTAAAGTGTACCATGTACACATTGTGACCGAAAAGATCATTTTGCAAGATTTTGTTATGATAAAGTAAATAATGTAAAATAAAATATATGGGTTCGCAATACTAAACCACAAGGACTCAAGAAAGTATAGGTACCAAAAGGCACATTGTTAGCTTATGATGTAGGTGTCTACTTTCTCAAGACGTGGAGAGAGATGGTACCATGATAGCGTTTGCTCATGGCGTATTGAAAGGGCAATTCAAATTTGGTTGCATCGCTATCAAGGATACAAGGTGAAATGGTCACCTTTGGAGAATATGGAGTTGATAAGATCATTGGTGTCTGTAAATCTCCATCTACCGTCTTAAAACATGTTTCATTTGATCATGATTTTTATGGTCCTATAGGGAAAATTAGTTTTGGCTATAAAAAATTTATTTTCATAATTGCCGACGATTTCTCTTGATTTGCTTGAGTTTTGTTTTCAAAACACAAAAGTAATATGTTTGTTTGTTTTTGCAAACATGTTCAAAGAGAATATGGTTACTCTATTGTAAAGATTCGTAATTATGATTATAAATTTGAAAATAAATTTTTTATTATGAGCTTCACATTGAAAACACGTTTTCCGCACCAAGAACATCTCAACCAATGGTGTTGTTATATGGAAGAATCGTGCAATACAAGAAATGACACGCATAATATTGAACTCATATGATTAAATTATTTTTAAGGTAAAGTTGTTGAGTCGTATTTTGATCCAACTAATTTTTTTTTAAGAGAACTCTATATAAGTAAAAGCCCTCTGGAAAGACAGTAGCACCTAGCTTGAGCGTGAGCCTAAGTCTCTACTCAGATTTGGAATAGTTGCCCATAAAAACTCAAAACTCATATCAAAGAAAAGAGAAGAAAAAGGAGGAGAGAAGAAATTTTCCGCTTTATGTTGCTATTGCTTTTTCTGTTGTCATTTCCATTTTCAATATATTATATAGGCTTAGGTATTAATCCGTTAGTGGCCATTAAGACCAGTTTTAATTACAATTATGAATTAGTCCATTTGGTTACTTAACCCACGTTTTAAATAAGTTTAAACGGTCAAAGGTTAATTAAGGAGAGTCAAAATGTTAATAGGAAGTCGATCGGGTGCCATTCTATAAGGTTCAAAGAGTTTTAGTTAGATAGTAATATCAAGAATGTGCATTACAAATTATGGCAGAAAGCATAAAACTTGAACTATAAAAGATTTCTCACTCTTTGTCGTGGTGTATCTTTGTTCAATTAAATATCTGAGTGATTAGAGCAAGAGGTATGTGATTATTGAACCTATCTCTCTATCATTATACATGCTCGTTAAATGTTTGACATTTCAAAAATTTGAAAGGTACGTGGATAATATCAATGATTTGAAAGTAAATTTCTAAATATGAAAAATTTAAGAAGTATATATCTATAAAAAACTAAAAAAAATATAATCTCCTGTTGAAGAAGCAAAACAGTACATCCATCGGGAGGAAGTACTTTGATAAGATAGATATTTTTATTTACAATCCTGATAAATTATTATGTTGAACAAATAAATCATAGCGAGTGTCCACACACAGCTAATAATGTATATGAACGAAAAGACTCAAACCCAAAACCTCCCATGTAAAAAAAAACCTTGAAAGTTTCAAGGAGCATTGAAGAAACCCAGCAAACAGCCCACATTGTGCATCACAGTGAAAGAGTACATAAGAGTCCCATGCCACTGTACAATCATTAGGCACATCAACTGACTACTGATGACAGCTAAAAGATGGGAGCTTATCCCATCTCTCTCTCTCTCTCTCTACATATTTTGTTCTTAGCTTTGTTGCCAGTGATAAGAGAACTGAGAATGAGCACCTAGATAAGCTTCCTTTCAAAATTTCGACTCCTGTGTCAATCTGAGTCACAACAGCTCTATATGGTCAATTTTGTTGGAACTCTATAAGGTCAATGCTGTTGGAACTCTACAGAGTTTTCTTGGCTCAATAGACCAACAATGAATGCAAAAGTGTTAATTTTTTGCCTTCATGCAAGATTGCTTGAATGCAATTGTTTCTCTGTGGTATGCAAGATGTTTTGTTTTGTTTTCTTACACTCTTTTAGTCTGGGAGTATCTTTGTTTTCGTTTGTATGTTTCTTCAAGAAGCTTTCATTACAAGTTTTTTAATGAAGCATAGAGAATTTATTCAAGTCTCAGTTTTCTCTGAAAAAAAAAAATTGTCTCTCTGTCTATTATTTGTTATATGGGAAATATTAGATTTTTTTTTTTTTTACTTTTGTCTTAACGAGATGATACAAGCTCTAGCAATTTTCAAATCAAACGGTTTGATAATAATTATTTGAAAAAAAAGAGGAAAAAATGGGGCAGTTTCTGTAGTCTCCATTGAACCCGATCCGAAACGACAGCTCGGGCCTGAGCGGGGGAAACACGCTGTACGGCGTCGAACAGCAGACACGCACTCTACCAGTTCGCCGCAATTCGACACGTATGGTACGGGCAGACAGCGACTCGTACGGACGCCCTGTCGCCGTCACGAATCCCCGAATCCGCGCTTGATGCCCCGGCCCACTTGGGCTCGAGGGCCGTCCTGGTTAACCAACGAGAAGGCGAAACGTGTCGCGTAATGGACCCGGGCTCTCTGTGGGGCCCAAAAAATGGGCGCGGACCGGAGGTTGACGTGTCCGCCTGTCGTTAAGTTGACGCTCAGCCCACAAATTATCTTCTCTCTGCATGAAATTATTACAAATAAATCAAAAAATCTTAGTTATTTGTAGAATAAAATTTTTAGTATTTGTAAATATGAGCATGTTGTTCAATTTTTCTTGTATCAAAATACAAGTAATTGAGAATCAAATGCACGTGCCCTACACTGCTAGCTAGCAGTATAAATCGGAGTTCAAAAAAAAATCTCAAAAGAAATACTTATGAATATTTTAAAAAAGGTGACGATAGCATAAATACCACTCTTATATAGGAACAAGATAACCATGGAATTATAGTTTGTTTAGAGGGGAAAATAATGAATTTATTGTTTTAAGTTGATGCTTTAGCGTTTTCTTTATCTTCTTAATTTAGTGACTCATTGATTCTTTGCTACGATTAATTATCTGAGAGGTAACCTTTTTTGGGTTATTGTAATATCAATTTCTGAAATCTTTCTAAATTTTATATTAACCCCCGAAATCTTTATATTTTCAAATCGACAACCTAAATCTTATAAGTTTGGAAAAATCCCATCTTCCATTGGTTGTTGTCTATTTTGTAGCGGTAGAGGTAAAACATACTATTTTATTCACCAAATTTGACAACATTCCCCCTCTTTCTTTACTCAGCACCATGGGCCACCCCACCAGCGGTAGCAGCAGGAGCTGCTGGCAGCAGGCGGCTGCGACAGGATCAGAGAGAAAGTGGTTTTGTTGATGGGAAATTGAAGAAAATGATGATGGTATATGGTCAGTTCACATATTATTTTAAGATATTTAAATTTAAAAAAAGAATATTCTAATTTATAAATAGAAAAACCAATGGAAGGGGTGTTTTGTCCAAACTTATAAGATATAGGGGGGCGATTTGGAAATATGAAGATTTCAGGGGGTTAATATGAAATTTAAAAGAATTCGGGGGTCAATATGATAATAACCCCCCTTTTTAAAAAAATTTATCACGTAATACTTCTATTATTGAATTCTTTTTAGTAAGATTGCTCTCATGCAATTGACCCATACAAAATTTAGGCAGTTTGGCCAAACCTAAATTCAATGGTTTTTGTGCAATAAATAATGTTCTAGCTGGCAAACTTTTATCTGTCCTACTCTTGGTATTTGATGAGCTAGTACTTATTTCTTGTTCAATCTTGAGCATCAGGTCGGTTGATCGCCTGGTCGAATACACACAGGGATAAACAGGCCGGTCGACTGCCTGATCGACCGCGGCTCGTGAACAATCCTTGTCGGTCGACCACATGGTCGATGAAACTGAGATCAATTTTTTGTCTTGGTCTTGACTGCAAAACTAGCGGTCGACCGCCACTTAGGGCCAATTGATCGCCCGGTCAACCAACACACGATTCTGGCAGTTTTCTTGTTTTGACTTTGATTTCTTTTCTGATCCAATTTTAGAGTTTTTGATTTTCTTTTGTGCATGGATTCTCTGGCTATATATTGAAGGGTGTTGTACTTTTATTTTGTAACCTGTATTGGTGATTTGATTAATAAGATCTCTCCCTTCTACCCCGAGGACGTAGGCAAATTGCTGAACCTCGTTAAATCTCGCGTTTTTTACTTCATTCTCTATTCTTGCCTATGGGATTGCTTTGGGCACTCTGATCTTGGTTTTGAACCTCCAGAGGAAGCAACAAGTGGTATTAGTGGAGTAGATCGTTTTTGAAAAATCAAATCTAGGGTTTCGTTTGGAGCTAAAATTTCAATCTTTATCTATTTGGATCTACTTCTCTGATTAGTTTTTGCAACTGTGTTTGGTTTTCTAGAGAATATGGCCGAAGTCCATCAATCTATGGTGAAGACCGTTAATATTCACCAATCAAAGATCGATGTGGCGAAGTTCGACGCACGAACAACTTCGGTATGTGGAGATGCGAGGTGATGGATGCACTGATAACATCAAACTTGAAAGATTCTCTTCTATTTGAGAAGAAATCATAGGAGATTTTGGAGAAAGATTGGGACAAGATGAATTGAATGATGTGTGGCATCATCAGATCTTGTCTAACACAGGATCTGAAGTATCATGTGATGATAGAAACTCCTACAAGGAAGATTTGGGAGATTCTAGAGAACAAGATCGAACGAAAAGTATTGAGAACCATTTGCATCTCAAGAGGAAGCTTTACCTCTTCCAATTGAATAAGGAGATTTTCATCGGCGAGCACATGAACAACTATACAAAGTTTCTTGCAGATCTAACAAATATGGATGATGTGATCAAGGACGAGGACAACACGTTCATCCTATTGAGCTTTCTTTTGGATGATGATTATGAGACATTCGTTCTCACCTTATCAGTGGTAAGCAATACTTAGGCACAATGAGGTGTCGGATGCTCTTGTGATCCATGAACTAAGATGGAAGGACAAGGAGTTCTCCAAGCAGAGACGTTGACTGTAAAAGGAAGAAGTTCCAATCGGAAGGGCAAAGGTGATCATGGGAGGTCGAAGTCTAGGCCTGATTTGAAGAAGAATCAGTGTGCTTTATGCAAAGAGAAAGGACACTAGAAAGTTAATTGTCCAAATCTCAAGAACAAGGAGGAGTCAAAGCCGGAAGCAAACATGGCATAGGTGTATGGTTCAGATTCTGACTCATCAGTTGTTTCACTTACTCGCACTATCCCTATAGTTTGCTACTCAAATATTTCTATGTGGATATTAGATACGGGCGCTACCTACCATGTCTGCCCCAAGAGAGATTGGTTTGCTAGCTTTGAAAAGCTAGATGGCGATTTTGGTGCAGATAGATGATGACTCTACCTGAAGCATTGATGGAGTAGGTACGATCCTTATCAAGATGTTCGATGGATGGTGAGGGAGCTAAAAGCTGTGAGATAAGTTCATCAGATGAAGAAGAACCTTATCTCAGCTGGAATTTTGGAGGCACATGGTCTAGAGTTCACTGGCAGAGATATGGTTCTCAAGGTATTTAAAGGCTCTACGGATGTATTGAAGGGTGTCAAGAACAACAACCTCTATTACTTGAAGGTAATATGTTATAGGGCAATTGGCAACTTCAGTTATACAGATGATGTTTCGACCAGGTTATGACATATGAGGTTGGGACATACATGTAAGAAGTCTCTACAAGCTCTTGCAAAGCAAAGATTGTTGAAGGGTGCCAAAACTTGCAAGTTGGAGTTTTGACACTGCTTTATTGACAAGATGATAGAGATGAAGTTTGGCATCACTATGCACCATACATAGGGGATTCTTGATTACGTTCATATGGATTTTGGGGACCTACCAAGATGGAATCACTTCGACATATGCATTACTTTGTGTCATTCATTGATGATTTCTCTAGGCGTTATTGGGTGTACATCATGAGATACAAAGGAGAAGTCTTAAATTGTTTGTAGAGTGGAAGAAGCATATGGAGAAACACATTGTAAGAAAAATCAAAGTACTCTGTTCGGATAATGGCGATAAGTAGGTAGTGATCATTTCCTACAGTTATGATGTGATGAGGGCATAGAGAGGCAATTCATAGTTAGAGAGACACGATAACAAAATAGGGTGGTCGAGAAGACGAATCCGACCTTGCTGGAGAAGGGTCAATATTTGCTATCAAATTCTAAATTGTCAAAATCTTTTTTGGCTGAGGCATTGATGTATGCGTGTTATCTCATCAATAGGTTTCTATCATCTGCGATGGGAGGTAAAACTCCCATGGGAGTTTGGTAAGCGAAAGCTGCTCAAAACTATGATTTGCTTAGGATATTTGGATGTCCCATCTACTACCATGTCAAGGAAGATAAGTTGGATCCGAGAGCGAAGAAATGTGTGTTTTTAGGATTCAAAAGAGGTGTTAAAGGTTACAAGATATGGAACCCAAAATTTCAGAACACTAGTTTGAGCAAGGATATCACATTTGACGAGACTTCAATGATGAAGCCTATTGACTCTTAGCAGGTGGATAGTAAGAAGATCACGGAGGTATCACATCAGGTGGAGAGTGATGCTACTCCACGTACTTCACGTAGTTCAATATTGTTTAAGATTCCACCGATAGTGACACGGGATGAGAATCATGTAGTCGATGAGGATACTGAGGATATTGAGAATCAAGGACAGGTTACGGGTCAGATCCAAGTTTCTGTTGCAGCTGGATGAGGTAGAAGAAACCCAAAAAGTTCATATGACTCACTACAAATATGATTGTGTTCTATGCACTCTCAGTCATAAGTGATGCTATTCTGTCTATATATAGAAAAGCAAAAATCAGTTTTCACTTTCAGATGTAGAAGGAAGCAATGTTAGAAGAGATGAACTCTCTTAAGAAGAATGACACTTGAGAATTGTCCGAGGGAAAAATGTCATTGGTTGCAGGTGGGTGTATACTAAGAATCAAGAATCTCAAGATGGAGTTGTTGTTCGCTACTAGGCCAGGTTGGTAGCAAAAAGTTACACAGAGCGAGAAGGTATTGATTACAATGAGGTCTTTCACCCGTTGTAAAACACTTTTCTATTCGGATATTGTTGGCATTAGTGGCACGGTATGACTTGGAGTTGGATCAGTTTTATGTGAAGACCGCCTTTCTCTATGGTGATTTTGATGAGAAGTTCTTTGTGACTCATCAGTGAGATTTAAAGCTGCAGGAAAATAAAATCTGTTTTGGAAGCTGAAGAAGTCACTATATGGGTTGAAACAATCGCTGAGGCAATGGTACAAGCTATTTGACAGCTTTATACATTGCAAAAAGTATACAAGAAGTAAATATGGCTCATGTGTTTACTATGATGATTACTAGGTGGAGAGTATATCTATTTGTTGTTATATGTGGATGATATGTTCATTGCTTTTAAGAGTATATCAGCGATCAATAGGTTGAGGAAACGGCTGTCTTTCGAGTTCAAGATGAAAGATCTAGGCGAAGTAAAAAAGGTACTTGGAGTGAAAATTGAGAGAGACATGGATAGTGGTAAGATTTGCTTGACTCAGATGGAGTAGCAAAAGGTACTTCAGAAGTTCAATATAAATGATGATACGAAGTCTGTAAGTACACCGTTGGCTCTTTACTTCAAGCTTAGAGCTACTATGTCTCCTGCTACAGTTGAAAAATGTGAGCATATATCTCACGTACCGTATGTCAGTGCAGTGGGTAGTTTTATGTATGCTATGACGTGTACAATGTTTGATTTGTCACAATTCGTCAGTATGTTTAGCAGATACATGCACGATCCCGGTAGGGGTCATTGGGAGGCAATGAAGTGGATTCTTCGGTACATCAAAGGTATGATAATGTTGGATTGGTATTTGAGAAGGATACCAATGTAAGCAAGAGTGTACAGGGTATGTTGTCTCCGATTATGCAGGAGACCTTGACAAGCGCCGGTCTATAATAGGGTATGCCTTCATATTATCCCAAGGACCATTAAGTTGGCGCTCGACTTTACAGTCTACTATAACTTTGTCGACCACAGAAGCTGAGTATATGGCCATTACAGGGGCCATAAAAAAGAGCATTTAGCTCCAAGAATTGCTTGATGAGTTGGGGATCGGACAGGATCAGTTGAAGATTAGCTGTGATAGCATTAGTGCTATCTATTTGGTAAAGAATCAGGTTTATGATGCACAGATAAAGCACATCGATGTCAAGTTTCACTTTATTAGAGAGATTCTCGAATAAGGTGACATAGTGCTTGAGAAAATTCACACGAAGGAGAATTTGTCAGCCATGCTTACTAAGGTGGTTTCGGGAGCTAGGTTCAATCATTGTAAGAACTTATTCCAAATTATTTCAGTTGTCTGAGCTCGATGGAGCTCTTTGAGATGAACTACGTATGGCTTGATCTATTGGACAGGGGTACGTAGGCAGCCATAATGGTGCAACCCGTTTATTGAGTTGACATGGGGATTCATGCGTATTTGGCTCAAATTTGAGAAATCTTCACCTAGATGGAGAATGTGGGGAGACGATCTAAATTCTAATTGATAGAGTTTTTTAACTCTCATTGAAAACAACCCAGAGATTTGGAGTTCAGTAGTGAACCTCGTTCATCAGCAGAAGCAGGCACGCGGAGCATCAGGTCGGTCGATCGAGGTGCACGAAAGTGCAAGACAAACACATGGGAAACAAGCTAGTCGACCACGACTCGTGCACAATCCTTGTCGGTCGACCGCCCAGTCGATCAACCCGAGAGCAATTTTCTGTTTGGGCCTGGCTGCATAATTAGCGGTCAACCGCATCGGTTGACCGCCACTTGGAGCCGATCGATCGGCACGAGGTTATGGCAGTTTCTTGTTTTGATTCTGATTTCATTTCTGATTTCAGAGTTTTTGGTTTTTTTTTTTTTTTTTGTGCGTGGATTCTTTGGCTATTTATTGAAGGGTGCTATACCCATATTTTGTAACTTGTACTGGTGATTTGATTAATAAGATCTCTCCCCCTTCTACCCTGAAGAAACAGGCAAATTGCCGAATCTCGTGTTCTTTACTTTGTTCTTTGTTCTTGCTTGTTGGGATTGCTTTCGACAACTCTGATCTTGATTATGAAACTCCAGAGGACGCAACAATATATATCGTCAATTTTTTCATTATCATAGACCAATCACATCTTGTTCTGATCAGTATTTTCTACTCAATATGTTATTATTTTCCTTTTGTGGGTTGTTTTCCATTCTTTTATGATTGATCCCACCAACCTCTAGGTTTCCTTTTCCATCAAATGAGCAATCATTCCCAAATTAAAAGAGTCCCCAACTCAATGTATTCCCATTAAAGTTGAGGGCAGTGTCACTTCAAGCCCTCTCTATGTAAAGTCTAGAGAGTGTTAGCAAAAATATAAAGTCCATAGAAACACACCAACCAACAATAGGCAATGAAGCTCTTTGCCATCACAGAGAATAAGAGCTTGTGAAAGAGCAGGCATACAGCACCATATTTTTTGGATTCAGAGCTGACAAAATGATGAAAGGAAAACTCAGAGCTTGTCCCTTGGATGAATGCTCTCCTTTGCTGTATGAGGTCTTATGATAGCTGTGTACTATGAAAATCTCAACACAATCAATTCATATACTGGAAATATGCCATGGATTGGATTCTCACCCTTTATTCTTATCTTTACTTTTTTTCCAATTTTGATTCGATGTGTGAACATCTGGTGACCATGGTTCAAAGATTCGGCCGAGTCGGAGACGAGTCGGCCGAGTCGTATCCGTCTCGGCCCACTCCGAGACGAGTCCGAGTCACGAGTCGATCGACTCAACTCAGAGGAGACTGACTAGGCCCAGAATTGGAATTGACTCGGTCGATTCGGCATTATGATGATAATTTTGTGCCTCATCGTAATTCAATGTGGAAATAACTACATTAGCATGTATTTATGAATGTAGTTTGTTCAATTTACAATATTGTGCATGTATTTTGATATGCTTCTACCAACGACGCGTGTATTTATACTTTCGCTTTATATTTAGTGTGCTAGGTGATATATTTTGGACATGTGATACATGAATATGGATGTCTACATTTTTTTAAGATTTATCGTGATTTTTTCAGAATTTTTTAGCTTTCTATGTAGCGTTTTGCGCGTATCGCCCGATACCGATCCGAGTCACCGAGACCGATCCGTCTCAGTGCCCGCCGAGTCGACGGCCGAGACCGCGACTGTGAACCATGCTGGTGACTAAGTTGATAGGAGATTGATCTATGTGTCATTGACTCTGGCATCTCTGATTCTTTTTCAAGTGACAGGTGCTTAAACAAAAAAACAAAGAGGATAACTACCATAATCTTTGGCTGCATGAACTAAAGCTTGAAAAAAGATGTGTGTTAGAGGATAACACAGATTCTGCAAAGAAGATCAGGGATGTGTAGTTCAAATCAAGTTCTTCTGTTTCTTCTCTAATTTTTTACAGAAAAGGCCCTCATCAACTCTAAATTGATATTATGGGGCGGTAATTAGCAAATTAACACTGCTACAGGCCCATAATAGTATAGATGACGTGGGGCAACCCTAACCCCAGGCCCGCAATGAGCCGCGATCGACCAGTAGAATTCGACACGTGTCGTCATACAGAAGTGGGGACGGTTTAAGGTTTGCGTTGTCGCTCGTTTTGCAGACGATGTCTAATTTCCTTTAGTGATAAAACCACTCCCCGTTTTTTTTATGGTGTACTGCTAGTGTGCAGCACATTCTGCCCACCCGTCCACATTAGAAAAGCCCAGCTGTCTGTCCCACCGGTGACATGTGGGCCCCGCGGTAGGGTTGTGGGACCCAGGGTATTTGCAAGTGGTTAGTAAGGCAAGTGGGCCTTCTAGAAGTGGGGCCCAGAAACTTCTTTAAATATGCACCTCTCAGACTAGGGCCCTCAGATATTTCTATAACAGTGAAGTTAATTTTGCATTTACCCCTTGTAAGTTTTAATAAGTTGCACACTCACGGGAATAGATTTCAGTGGGTATTAATTCACATTTTTGACAATTACTAATCTAATCTTACCATAAAGTGTTATACTGGCTGCTGCGTACAAACTCATCCAAGTTTTGAAACAGGGACTCATCGTATGAAAATCGATTGAAAACGAACACTTTGACACTCAATTAGCGAGGGTAATTTACGAAAAGGTACCTCAAACTATGCGGGTATTTTAAACTATATACCCCCCAACTAATTTTCAGTGCAAAGTACTATCCCAACTATTTTAGTGATACCCGTTTCTACCCTCAATTAGTTGACTATTAATTTTAGAGTGCCCGTGCGTTTCACGTGCTTCAAATGGACGGAAATGCCTCCACTTGCTTCACCAAGCCTGTATATGCTGCCAACAACCCAGATCTTGTTGTTTTTTGGTTCTTATTTTTTATTTTCTTGAAGATCTTCTCCATATTTTCAAGCTCCCATCCATTTTGAAGCTCTCCCCTCTTGACGTCGTATTCGAGCTCCTATAGCCAGTCATCCGCAACCAATGTGGAAGGTGATGATGAAATTTGGGTTGAGACGATTAGAATGAGATTAGAATTTGCCAGTTTGGGATTCGATGTCCAATGAAGACATCTTGGACAAGGGCCAACCCTTGGAGGAGGTTTTGGAGCTGTCCTAGAGTGAAGAAGGACAAGTGCTTGTTCTTTGAGTGGAAAGATCAACCTTTCAGTGACAGATCCAGAGCTGTTATCTTGCAATTGATGGATTATTCTACAATTGATAAGAAAGAAGGCATGGAGTTGGTTTTCATAAAGGAAAAATTACAGTTGAGTTTGAAGAGTTGAAAAAGCAATTTCATAGAGTGGAGTCTCTTGTCAAGCTTTTGTTTTAGTATGAAGCTATTATGTTATTTTTAATTCATTTTTTCTTGGTTTCATGAAGATATAAGTTTAGATTATGTAATTTAAGTTTGAATTATGTAATCTAACTTTGTTTTAACTATATGTTTGATGTTTTAATTTTTCTTTCTATATTGGAACTTTTGATATACTAATACACAGTTATGATACAAAATTTGTTAGGATTTTTTCTTATTTTTCAAGAGGAGATGATGGTCAAAGAAAATCAAATTGAGTTGGAGAAGATGATGACTTGAAGTAGAAGAAGCAAATCAAGGTGAAGCATTATCCTTTTCAGGTGATTACGAGTTTCCTTTTCAAGAGGAGTATGAATAGAGGATTCAATTTCTATTCAATGAAGAAAGATTTGTATCTAAAATTAAATAGTCTAAAATCTTTCTAAATCAAGGAGATCAACTCCTAATGTGACTGATCAAGATTATTCAAGAATCCAATGATCAAGATCATCTCATAGTCCATATAGGAGTTGTATTGTAAAATCTTATAAATAAAGGTTGTAATCCAGTATTGTAAATTGGAGCGGAAGAGTAGAAGAAAGTTGTGGTAAACAATAATGTAAGGCTTAAAAAGCTAAGAAGGCCCTAAAAGTCAAGAAAGAGAGGAGTAAGGTGAAAGCACATAGAGAGAAGATATACTATTGTAATCTAGGCGTAGATTCAAGAGGAAAGTGAATACTCTCGTGTCATCAAGAGAAAGATTAGATCTCTTTGTATTAAGTTTATTAATAAATCTCTCTCAAGTTCTCTCCCCATGGACGTAGGCTAAGTTTGGTCCAAACCATATTAAATTGTGTGATCTTCTTCTTGTATCTTTTAATATTCATCCTGTGTGTTTGAGATAGTCAATCTCATGGCGTTCTTGAGGTCGTTGATGGGGATCTTCATATCTCCCAACTATTGATATAAGTATGGTATCCCGGGTTATACACACAACAACTGTATCAGAGCATTTCAATTTCGGTTACAACAAATGATATCAAAGCTGATGGTGTTCGTTCAAGATTCAAGTGCTCTAGATGAAGAAGAAGATGTCAAGTCGATGGAGTTCGGCGGAGGCATAAAGATGAAAAAGATAACAAAAAAGTTCAGATTTGTTCTAAGGTAAAGACTAATGACTTTTGGAGTATATTGATCTAGGTAGAGCCATCAAGGCTCAATGATGCTCAAATATGAATACGGTAGACGCGAAGATGATGATTGGATCATTGCCAATGGCTGACGACAAGACAGGCTCGACGAGTTCACGGAATCATCGTATAAGGTATCCCATGGAGGCTCGCTGTGGCAGCAAGTCAAAGGAAAAACATCGGAGGTTGATGAAGACGAACAATGGATGAGATTGATCAAAAGGTAGATCGTGCAATCATAGTCGGATTCAGATGATTAAGGTGTCAAATCCTATGTTTTTCAGCATTCTAGATGCAATGGTGGTACAGATCGAGGAGATTCCAAGATTTGCTACAAGTTTCGTACAGTTCAGTAAAGAAATCGACGGTGATCACGATCAAAGTTACAACGGACTAGTCGTGACACAGTGAGATTATTACAGGCATTGGTGGATCTATCAGGTTTGAAGATCGTCAATATCAGGGTAATAGATCTAGCAAATATCAATGCAATAGAGGATGGCAACCCTGATTGATGGAAGGAATACCATGGCAGTGTGTGGCAGAAAGGCCCGGTAAGACCATGGAAGTTATGTGAAGACAATAAGTCTCAAGGTTAAAATATTTATGAAAGGTGGACCATCACCAAGTGATCGGTGGAATACCATGGCATGACAAGTTCTTGACAGTGTTCATGTAAAGTTGGTAAGGCTATGGCAGAATTAGAGGCGAATTACCTCATGACCGGCAGGACCCCGAGGCTGGGAAGGCGTCACAAAGCGAAATTTGCTAGCGGTGGCGGTGATGCAATGCAAGCTAAGGGAAAAAACTAGGTTAGGGAGTTTCAATGAAAAGCTTGAAGGGAGCTCACTTCGAAGTGGAGCTTCAAGGAAAACTGCAACGAGTCTAAGAGTTACAAGACGACTACAAAAATGGTGCATTCAAGCGAGGTTCGAGGTGACCCAAGGCATAGCAGTGAATCCGCCAAAGGCCCAGGGGAGAGGGGGCAAGTTTAAAGGCTTCACGACATAGTTACAACCAAGGAAAAATTAAGGTAGTAATTTAAAATCTCAAGTTGTTTTGCTAAAAACTTTAAAAGCAAGTCAAGATGGAGATTGTTAGGATTTTGCCTTATTTTTCAAGAGGAGATAATGGTCCAAGAAAAGTAAATTAAATTAGAGAAGAAGATGACTTGAAACAGAAGAAGCAAAGTGAAGCAATTTTTTTTCAGGCGATTACGAGTTTTCTTTTCAGTAGGAGTATTTATAGGATTTGATTTCTATTCAATGAAGATTTATTTCTAAAGATTAAGCAGTCTAGAATCCTTCTAGATCAAGGAGATCAACTCGTAATAGGATTGATCAAGATTCTTCAAGCATCAATGACCAAGATCATCTTATAGTCCAAATAAGACTTGTATTGTAGTAGATGAGATAAAAAGTAATATAAGTATTTCTGTTTAATTATCTTTAACCATATCTATTTTAACATATCCGATTAGTATCCGCATCCGATCCGCTAATATCCGATTTATATCTGATATTCGATTTTGGCGGATATGGATATCATTTTTCACATCCGCCAATATCCGTATCCGTATCCGTATCCGAAGGTTGGGTGCGGATATGGATATGGTAGAGGTAATATCCGATCCGTATCCGATCCGATGGCACCCCTACTTGGAGGAGGTTTTGGAGCTGTCCTAGAGTGAAGAAGGACAAATGCTTGTTCTTTGAGGGGAAAGATCCACCTTTCAGTCACAGATCCAGAGCTGTTATCTTGCGCTTGATGGATTATTCTACAATTGATAAGAAAGAAGGCATGGAGTTGGTTTTCATAAAGGAGAAATTACAGTTGAGTTTGAAGAGTTGAAAAAGCAATTTCATAGAGTGGAGTCTCTTGTCAAGCTTTTGTCTAAATATGAAGCTATTATGTTATTTTTAATTCATTTTTTCTTGGTTTCATGAAGATATAAGTTTAGATTATGTAATTTAAGTTTGAATTATGTAATCTAACTTTGTTTTAACTATATGTTTGATGTTTTAATTTTTCTTTCTATATTGGAACTTTTGATATACTAATACACAGTTATGATACAAAATTTGTTAGGATTTTTTCTTATTTTTCAAGAGGAGATGATGGTCAAAGAAAATCAAATTGAGTTGGAGAAGATGATGACTTGAAATAGAAGAAGTAAATCAAGGTGAAGCATTATCCTTTTCAGGTGATTACGAGTTTCCTTTTCAGGAGGAGTATGAATAGAGGATTCAATTCCTATTCAATGAAGAAAGATTTGTATCTAAAAATTAAATAGTCTAAAATCCTTCTAAATCAAGGAGATCAACTCCTAATGTGACTGATCAAGATTCTTCAAGCATCCAATGGTCATGATCATCTCATAGTCCAAATAAGAGTTATATTGTAAAATCTTATAAATAAAGGTTGTAACCTAGTATTGTAAATTGGAGAAGAAGAGTAGAAGAAAGTTGTGGTAAACAATAATGTAAGGCCCTAAAAAGCCAAGAAGGCCTTAAAAGCCAAGAAAGAGAGGAGTAAGGTGAAGGCGCATAGAGAGAAGATATACTATTGTAATCTAGGCGTAGATTTAAGAGGAAGGTGAATACTCTCGTGTCATCAAGAGGAAGATTAGATCTCTTTGTATCAAGTTTATTAATAAAGCTCTCTCAAGTTTTCTCCCCATGGACTTAGGCTAAGTTTGGTCCAAACCATATTAAATTGTGTGATCTTCTTCTTGTATCTTTTAATATTGATCCTGTGTGTTTGAGATAGTCAATCTCATGGCGTTCTTGAGGTCGTTGATGGGGATCTTCGTATCTCCCAACTATTGATATAAGTATGGTATCCCTGGTTATACACACAACAACTGTATCAAAGCATTTCAATTTCGGTTACAACAAATGGTTTCAGAGCTGATGGTGTTCGTTCAAGATTCAAGTGCTCTAGATGAAGAAGAAGATGTCAAGTCGATGGAGTTCGGTGGAGGCATAAAGATGAAAAAAATAACAAAAAAGTTCAGATTTGTTCTAAGGTAAAGACTAATGACTTTTGGAGTATATTGATCAAGGTGGAGCCATCAAGGCTCAATGATGCTCAAATATGAACACGGTAGACGCGAAGATGATGATTGGATCATTACCAATGGCTGACGATAAGATAGGCTCGATGAGTTCACAGAATCATCGTACAAGGCATCCCATGGAGGCTCGCTGTGGCAGCAAGTCAAAGGAAAAACATCGGAGGGTGATGAAGACAATCAATGGATGAGATTGATCAGAAGGTAGATCGTGCAATCATAGTCAGATTCAGACGATTAATGTGTCAAATCCTATGTTTTTCAGCATTCTAGATGCAATGGTGGTACAGATCGAGGAGATTCCAAGATTTGCTACAAGTTTCGTACAGCTCAGTAAAGAAATCGACGGTGATCACGATCAAAGTTACAACGGACTAGTCGTGACACAGTGAGATTATTGTAGGCATTGGTGGATCTATCGAGTTGAAGATCGTCAATAGCAGGGTAATAGATCTAGCAAACATCAATGCAATGGAGGAAGGCAATCCTGATTGATGGAAGGAAGACCATGGTAGTGTGTGGCGGAAAGGCCTGGTAAGACCATGGAAGTTATGCGAAGACAGTAAGTCTCAAGATTAAAATATTTATGAAAGGTGGACCATCACCAAGTAATCGGTGGAATGCCATGACATGACAAGTTCTTGACAGTGTTCGTGTAAAGTTAGTAAGGCTATAGCAGAATTAGAGGCGAATTGCCTCATGACCGGCAGGACCCATGGCCAGGAAGGCGTCACAAAGCAAAATTTGCTGGTGGTGGCGGTGATGCAATGCAATCTAAGAAAAAAAATTAGGTTAGGGAGTTTCAATGAAAAGCTTGAAGGGAGCTCACTTCGAAGTGGAGCTTCAAAGAAAACAGCAACGAGTCTAAGAGTTACAAGACAACTACAAAAATGGTGCATTCAAGCGAGGTTCGAGCTGACCCAAGGCATAGCGGTGAATCCGCCAAAGGCCTAGGGGAGAGGGGGCAAGTTAAAGGCTTCACGACATGGTAACAACCAAGAAAAAATTAAGGTAGTAATCTAAAATCTCAAGTTGTTTTGCTAAAAACTTTAAAAGCAAGTCAAGATGGAGATTGTTAGGATTTGCCTTATTTTTCAAGAGGAGATGATGGTTCAAGAAAATCAAATTAAATTAGAGAAGAAGATGACTTGAAATAGAAGAAGCAAAGGTGAAACAATTTTCTTTCAGGCGATTACGAGTTTTCTTTTCAGTAGGAGTATTTATAGGATTTGTTTTCTATTCAATGCAGATTTATTTCTAAAGATTAACCAGTCTAGAATCCTTCTAGATCAAG
Source organism: Agave tequilana (assembly GCA_038442645.1). Lineage (NCBI taxonomy): Eukaryota > Viridiplantae > Streptophyta > Magnoliopsida > Asparagales > Asparagaceae > Agave > Agave tequilana. The sequence continues at coordinate 136,829 of JAVJIF010013554.1, read as the reverse complement.
GAGATCAACTCGTAATAGGATTGATTAAGATTCTTCAAGTATCCAATGATCAAGATCATCTTATAGTCCAAATAGAACTTGTATTGTAAAATCTTATAAATAAAGGTTATAATCCACATTGTAAATTGAGCAGAGGAGTAGAAGAAAGTTATGATAAATAACAATATAAGTCCCTAAAAAGCCAAGAAGGCCCTAAAATGTCAAGAAAGAGAGGAGCAAAGTGAAGGTGCATAGAGAAAAAGTATACTCTTGTAATTAAAGAGTAGATTCAAAGGGAAGGTGAATACTCTTATGTCATCAAGAGTAAGGTTAGATCTCTTTGTATCAAGTTTATTAGCAAAGCTCTCTCAAGTTCTCTCCCTGTGGACGTAGGCTAAAATTGTGCCAAATCACATTAAATTGTATGTTCTTCTTCTTATATTTTTTAATATTCATCTTGTTTGCTTGAGGTAATCGATCTCATGACGTATTTGAGGTCATCGATCGGGATCTTCGTATCTCCCAACTATTGATATCATGATACATATGATATCCCACGTTATGCACGCATTAGTATCAAAGCATATCAATTTCAGTTACAGCAAAATTATGGTGTTCAATTCTGATACACGATTGGAGTTGTCTTCAGTGTAGAAATGTCTTGTCCCTTGTGGTGGCATTATAGGCACCTGAATTGCTTGCACCTGTTTCATCCAATTTTGATATACAACACACATTTTGCTTGCACCTGAAGTGTTTGCACCTGCTTCAACTAATTATGTCATCAACACTTAAATTGCTTGCGCACAGTTTGCAAAAGTAGTTTCCAAAAGCATTTCATCACAAATAAGAATGAATACACAGTTGCTTAATTCAATCTCAAATAAGAAAGAGCATACAGTTTGCAAAAGCAGAATCAAGTAGAGCTTGCGCGCGCGCGCGCGCGCACACACACACACAATGGACAATTAGCATAAGAAAGAGATACATGTATACACACTAACATATATAAGAAAGACACACAGTGCTTTCATCACCATGATGCATATGTGTTTAACTTGCCAAAGTGTTAACATACGTGTTTACATACCGATACCAAACTTACAAAAGTATTTAGCAAAAGATACATACTTATACAATTTTTACATCAACAGAATTGTTATATTAAGGATTTGGTACTGTTGAGATTATTGGCTTGCAGTTGCACGCTGAGGGTCTAATTCTTGATGTTTTGAAGCCTGAAAACAATATAATGTATCAAATTAGTGAGTAGTTTGATAATATAATTGGGTTGATGTCTAGTTTAAATTAAGTTCATGTTAGAAACCATAGAAATTTACCAAAATCAGAAAATTGTTGTCTCTACAGTAGGTGTGCTCCAATTACGCAAGATATCTGGTTTGTGCATGTTTAAGTCTCAGTCCGCAAAGCAATGTGAGATTACAAATTGAATATACACAGTTTGCAAAGCAATGTGAGATTAAAGTGCCATACTTAGATTTCACCTTCTTTCATCACTGAGCTAGTTTCCTCACCAACTTATGTTGGTCCCTGACCTATATGTATAATCTAGAACATAGAAATTGACTCGAGACAGATTGTAAGTTATATGAAATTGTAATGGAGAGATTTCTGCCAAATTAGCTCCTGGAGCTCTCCATGATTCTCTAGGATGTGCACACGCCTCACCTCTTCCTGACCTTCCACCTTTTCTCCCCTAGTTCCCTCTGCTTTGATAAGTATGACCACCCCTCATTTGTTGCTGGCAGAACATAAGAATATGAGACTTGGAGTCATCTATATATTAAAAATCCTAAAGTAAGAAAGAAATTTCCTGATCAATAGATGCAAAGTTTTGAGTCCTTGAGACAAATGAGCGTGGAGGGGTTGCTAGTTCAGACAAAGGTCAAATTGGAACAATGATCTACAGTATGTTCAGGTTGTTGAGCTTCTTGCACTTGATCTTCTTTATAGGGTAAAGATGGTGGCCTTCCTCTACCTCTGGTGCTATGAACTACTTCCTTTAGTTTATGTGAGTTTTTATATGACCTTGAATTGTGCCCTCTTCATCACAACCCCTCTCTTTGATAGCCTGCTACTAGAATCTGGCTCATTATCTGCTCTAATCCTTACCATGCTCTACTTGAATGACTGCAATAGCATGCACACAAGGAATGCTTGATTTATCCCACACTTTACAATCACATGTCTTTTTATCTAGCACTAGAGTATATGTCCCACTCTCCTCTCTCATTTCATAGTGATTGTCCCCAGCATACAAACTTTACTCATCTCTTGAAGAAAGTTTCCCCGAATACTCGTACACCTTCTAATTCCTTAACACCCAAAGAAGACTACAATTAAAATCACTAATAGCCCATAGTTAATGAGATCTATGCAATACTTTCCTTAATCATTTACTAATTATCTTGCTAAACTGATGGAATGCACTTTCGGTTCACTAATCCCCACCACTTGTGCCTTGATCTTCCCCAACATACCATGAAACTCTGTAGGTGTTAGATCTAAGGTTTAAAAAAGGATAATTATGGTTTAGAGAGAAAGTGTGCGAGAGAAGGGGGGGGGGGGGGGGGGGGGGGGATTTGCCTGCCAAAGGGGAGGGGGTTGCGGCCAAATGGGGAGGGGGTGGTGGTGGCCGGTGGCTTGGAGGAGAGGGGAGGGGAGAGTGAGAGTGAGATGGAGAGAATTTTGTAGCCAAGCACAACAATGAAATTCTTCATGTTTGTAACTCCAATAAAAAATCCTCCTCTTTCACCATCAAGCCACTTGGCATGAGATCACCAATTCCCTCACACACCATGCTTCCCCCTTAACACCCCTTCACTATTCAAGCATGGTACATTATAATAAATAAAGAGAATTCACATTTACTTCATGTATACACATACAAGTTTATGTATAAGTGTACACACACTAACAAACCTCGATTAGAATGATATAAACCCCAATCCTGATACCTTAATACCTACCATCACTACACATGAAAAATGAAAACCCAGATTTTGTATAATAAAGAAAAATCGAATTCAACAAGTTGTCCATTAACTTAAATCACGAACTCAAATAGAAATCAGAAATTTAGAATTAAATTGAAATTAAATTAAACATCATACCGGACCGATTGAATTATGTTGGGATTTGTTAAGTAAATAGTATATATGATTTCAATTTATGATTAGTTAAACGGGCGTTATGAAATATTCCTAACAACAAGGGGCATTATGCAAAATCTTAAACTCAAAGAGGTAATCATGCTTCATGTTTCAATAGACACATACATGCATACATGAAGGGTGAAGATATCCATCCCCCCTCATTTCTTTGGTGAAAAAGAAGTAGTATTACATAATTGAATAAAAAAAAAAGAAAAGAGAGAGGACGATCCAAGCTTGTTCCATAAGTTCACCAGAGAGAGAGAGAGAGAGAGAGAGAGAGAGAGATCATGGGTCGTGGCCGAGTTGAGCTGAAGAGGATTGAGAACAAGATAAACAGGCAGGTGAGCTTCGCCAAGCGCCGTAATGGGCTGCTGAAGAAAGCGTACGAGCTCTCCGTCCTCTGTGACGCAGAGGTCGCCCTCATCATCTTCTCCAGCCGCGGCAGGCTCTTCGAGTTCTGCAGCAGCTCCAGGTACTATAGCTGCTCTCGTCTCATCAATTAATTAGTTTCCTTTCCCATTAAAAAAAATGAGGGATAAATGTTGCCACCATTTCAAGAATTTCCACCAATCAATCACTAATGAACAAGTTTTAAAAAGCTATAAATAGTTCCTCTCCCCCTGGCCCCTTTTTTCTGTTTCTGATGATAGAAGATCAAGACCAGTTTGATGAGATCCATTTAAATCCAGCTTCAATATAAAATGATGCCAAACATAAATATGTAGGGTAAATTTTTAATCTTGCCTTATTTCATTCTATTTGGCTAAAAGTAATAGCTGATCAAGCTGAACTTTCTTTTCTTTTTGTTTTTATATGTTGTTTCTTTAATTTTCTGGAAGAGTTGTTAGTAAGTGATTGAGGAGCTCTTGATATATGTAGCTGTTTTTTTTTCCTTTGATGAAGTAGGCTTCAACTTGGCAAGGAGAACTATTGAGCTGGAATTAGTATTTTATGACTAGACTCTAGTTTTTTTATGCTTTAGAATGAATTAGAGATGGGTATAGCTTTAGTTCTTCATGAAAGTTGAGACCTTTGCCAGCTTGAACTAGTTAGGCTCCCACTGAAAAGGGGGCGAAGAAGGAAATATCCACACAAAAAAAATTCCTTTTTATTTGTTTTTCTAGATATAGAGATAGCTTTCTTTTATGCAATTAAAACACATGTTTTTTGGTGAATAATCTTTCTTGTTAACTTTGAAGTGTTTTTGGGTTAATATTTTGTGCTTGGTGCTATGACTTTTGGTATTCATCTGACTTCATCTTGTAACTTCAAATTTCTTGCTATATATTTTGTTGTATACTCTGTAATCAGTGTTTATATATGTTTCATCCTATAAGACATCAGAAAGTTGATGTTAGATTTTATGGGCTTAGATTAGCTTTTTCATTCATTTTATTAGTCTGTTTACTCAACAAGGAAGTGGATTGCTGATGACAACTAATTTCATAAACAAAATAAATATTAATTGGATAGGAGTTGTATCTTGTTGGAGTTTATGCAAAGTTTTGCATGGTACTGTTGTTCCTATAGCCTTGATTGTTGTGCAAAGATTAGATGGGAAATTGCAGTTGGATTATGTCAAAGGTCTTTCCAAAGTAGATAGGACTATACACAGTGGCTTTATAGTTACTCCCCTCCCCTCCATGTATTTGTCCTCTCCCCTCCTGCTCTAAAGTTTCTTTCTATCAAAGGTCATTTTAAAGACCCTTTTGTCAGTTCAAGTCTCTTGAAGATGACCCTAAACTCAGTTCTATATGACTGTTTGGCAAGAGCTGATCTCTATTGGGCTTTTGAGCATGAAGTTTAATTTGTTGACTCGAGCTGTCCAAGTATGGATCAGGGAGCGGGTACAATTTTTGAGTTCAGTACTGCTGGCATGGAGTAGATAAAATACTTCATATTATTTTAGTGATAAAGAGAATTAATTACTTGTTTTAACACATGAACATAACTTGGTCATTATAGAAGCCGATGTGAGGATAACAAAACTTTCTGGATTGTATGTGGCATTTTAAAATTGTTGATTAGTGAACTCTAGGTTAAAAAGCTTGCGTGTTGTAGACTAATTTTTCTTCTTCTTTTGAACAAATTGATTAAGGTTGTAGCGTGCTCGAAACCCAATCAAATTTCTTTCGTAGTGAACTAGGTCTCACTGGCTTGTAGACTAGTTACCTCAACTCTAAACTTTGTATGGACTATTTTCCTTGTTTCAAATATGGATGCCATGACAGGTTGTGCCTTAGAGATAAATAGAAATTATCCCATAACTTTCTGCCAGCTCTTGTTTAGGCTTGGTACTTAAGAGGGTAACTGTAGAACATCCATCTAGGTGTTTTACTAGGCCCTCTCTAACTCACAGTATCCTACATGTGGTTATTATCAATATGACATTCAAAAGATTGCTCTTTCCTCCTTGGTGTGCATTCTTAACATAACCATTGCTATTGTTTGTAGCTAATTTCATTCTAGCAAGGTTTGAATGCTGACTACAATGATGATGTTGTTGATGATGGTAGTGGTGGTGATGTTCACAGTCTTATTTCATATGTGTCATTACATGTTCTTCGACCTTAAAGTCGCTTCACTTACATTCAGATATTTCTATGCAAATATGCATACTATAGTGTTTGTCAATAATGAGATAACGATATTCTTCATCGAATATCTACAATCTTCAACTGAAAAGTATTGTTTGCTTTCAAAGGCCATCATGGCAATATATTTACATTCAGGTATATTCCTTGGTAATTTGCTAAAAGGATTTCGGTAATGGATAGTGTCATCTCCATATCTTATCCTGTAAACTTACATATACAACAAGAAACCCAAGAGAGCCAATGCTTCATAAAACTAACAGCAATGAGGTCTCAAAAAGTACTGTGACACTATGAGGCTGTTTGTTTGGTCGCAAAAGCCGTAAAAGTCTGTAGTTCTTATATAACTTACAACCCAATTACAATTACGGCGTTTGTTTGGACCGTAATTTGTAAAATACTTGCGCAACTAAGCTACCACTCATTTGCAACCCAATTACCAATCACTTGCAACCCACTTACAGTTAATTTTGTGGCAATGCAAATTTTATAATTTTTATATTAATATTAATTTTTTTGATATTTGGCATTTTTAATATTTATTTCAATATTAAAAATTTTTAAATCACCAAATAGTTAATTTTGTGATCAACTTTTCCACTTACGACTTACACATTATCACAACCAAACACCGTAAAGTACAATACACTTTCTCACTTAAAGCTTTATATTACCAACAAATACCGTAAAACTTAGATGCAGGTAACTCATTTACAACTGTAAAAGATTTACCAATACGACTTATGAATTACGGCCAATTACGACAACCAAACAGACCCTATAATGCCCATCATCGACAGATTTTTCTTCAAGTACATAGGACCACCGAGGGACTTGGGCGGCTAGCTTTTATTTGGCTGAATACGCTAAAATGAGAAAATATTCATCTAGTTTTTTGATTTAATGGTCTACTAATCAAATGATCTAGTCAACCTTCCACATCATCAGCATGTGTAAAAATTGTATAAATACAAAGAGATTTTGTTAAAAGATCCATAGTTATACATCATATGTTTCATAACTTAATGCTGCGTCTGCCTTCAGAGGCATTTCTAAAAGTTAAACAACAATTGCTAAATATTCAACTAAAGAAGCTAGTATTAACAGGTTGCTATGTCATCTGTTCGAAGCCAACCATGTAGAAGAAAATTTCTTTAATACTGCAATGGAAGCCAAATTTCAAATTTCAGTAATAAAAGGAAAAGAAAGAGGTCATTGATCAATAAATTCTTAATCTACAATGTGGGTAAACTTGAATATTCAATATGCTGCAGGGTACTTGCAGTTAGATTCCATCGGAGCTAATAATTGGAGAAAATTAGGAAGAAAATTTTACACGATCTTTCTATTCTTATCCATTTAATAAATGGTAGGGGGCACACAATTGTTTCAACATGGTATAATAGGGAACCTGGTCCTCTCCAGTAATTATATTTAACTAATCCACCGTATATGAATCTAGTGGCTAATAATATAGAAGGATGCCTAATTTTCTTCCCATAATAAATTCTTCATCATCTGCCAAGGATTTGTCTCAAGAATATGGCAGGATGTCTGGGTTATATTTCCAACCTATGAATTATTCGTTTACAGTTGTTGATGGCATATTATATGCTCATACATATCTATCTTACATGTGGTTATAGAGATTTGACATGGCACGGCCTAAAAGCAAGACTATGTGTTTAAATCACCAAATAGTTAGTTTTGTGGTCAACTTTTTAACTTACGACTTACACATTATCAACCAAATACCGTAAAACACAATCTACTTTCTCACTTATAATTTTACATTATCAATAAAACACCATAAAACTTACTTGCATAAAAACTCATTTATAACTGTAAAAAGTTACCACTTACGACTTATGATTTACGGTCACTTACAACAGCCAAACAGGCCCATAGAGTAGGATATAGAAAAAAATAGTTTATATGTTAATCCCTCCTTATCTTACTTGTTACAAATTATATGTTATGAGATGAGTTAACCACACGCATGTGTGTGCACATCGCATTTGTGGCCGTGGGCGAGAAAAATTGTTAAAATAATTTACGGTGATACTTAATTTCAAAATTGCACCTATCATTACTGAATTTAAATTATAGTAATTTATTTTTTTTGAAAAGCTAGACTTTCAGTTTTTCAATTTTCTGCAACAAGATTTCATTGCATTGTTCTAGTCTGCATTTTCAACCTGCTTTATTATTGGTACTACTATTCCTGTCATTAGTTGTTTACCAATATAATTTTTTTTATTTTAAAACCTTCATCTATTGGTGCTACAAACGCATGAATTTATTCTAAAGTTTAATCGACATCAAGCATTTTGAACATTTAGTTAAAATTACATCACACATTTAATAATCTTGACTTTTGGTTAAACTTTGTTGATTGCAATCTTATAGTTAGATCAACATTCTATAAATATATCTTACTACAAATAATTCAGTTAGAATATTATTCTTGGTTTAATTGAATTCATATTGTAGAATAAATTATAGATCATTTTGTATTAAACTTTACCTTGCTAGATTTTATTGTTGCTACAATTTTAAATAAACAAGATATCTACACTTTTATTCTGCATACCATAATCTAAAATCAGCCAACTAAAACTTGTATTTTGATATTTTTTTTATTTTGACAAATTATTGAATACATAACTCTGATTAGCAATTTTTTGAACATTATGGCTAATCTAAATCGCTCCAAAAATATCAAACCAGACAAATTCACTGGTATAGGCTATAAAAGATGGACAAACCAAAAAAAATATTGGTTGACCAACTTAGAATTGATCTTTACTATTAATACCTCTATTACATCTTCTAAATCTTCACCAGTGACATCTTCATCACCCCCTAATGAAACTCCTACTAGGGCTCCCTCTCAAATTCATTCTTCCACTTACACCTCCATGAAACGGAGAAGATATGCTATCATTACTGCCATAAAATCCTTAGTGCGCTTGCGGATAATCTTTATGACATATACTGTGTACAAGAGTGCTAAGAAACTGTGGGGTACTGAAGGAAGAATATGATCTCGATGATGCTGGAATCGAACGATTCATCTCCTCTTCCTTTAACAAGTTCATGATGGTTGATAGAACCCATGGAAATGTTGATCTTTAGATCCTTGAAATTACAATGTAAAATAGGGCAGATGTGAGCGAATATAGGTAGTATTCTTTTTCTTATCGGAGATATGGATTTCTACTGACACTAAACTCAAAATCCATATTTGGTAACCAAATTTGAGCTTGGATATGTATAATAACGGCTATGCAATGAACTAATGACTTAAAAGAAATTGTTCAATATTCAATCTTAATCTAGTCTTACGTTAAATGAGAAAAATGCGTACAATCATATTAATCATTGGTCATACTATTGTAATACTATGTAGACTTTAATATATATATATATATATAATATATATATATATATATATATATATATATATATATATATATATATATATTATAATATATATATATATATATGCACTAGAACACTAGTTATGTTGAGATATATATGTGCACGTGCGAGTGCAATAACCAATGAGAAATCCCAATCAATAGAGAGAGATACACCAGAAAAGTACCCAAGAGACAAGAACAAATAAACAGAAAGTCAAAACCAATATTTAAGGTTCGGCAATTTGTCTACATCCTCAGGGCAAGAGGGGGAGAGAGATTTTATTGATTCAATAATTAATTACAGGTTACAATTCATGGGACTCTACCCCTTTATGTATAATCAGAGATTCCTAGAGTTTTAAAAAATCACAACTGGATTTGACTCTTGATCAGAAACGAAGTCTGAATCCCAATAGGAGAAGCAAATTTGTCTGCCGGTAGACCAGTTGGTCGACCGACTCCTTCCTTCGGTCGACCGAACCCCAACAGAAAGAGGGCCCGTGCCAGTTGATTGACCGAACCCGTAACAGAAACTGGCTCCTGCAGTCGGTCGACTGCTCGATCGACCGAACTGCTCGTGTGCACCATGCTGTGCATGTCTCGGTCGACCGGGCGGTCGACCGATCTTTTGTTTGCCTGCATATGGATTGCTTTCGCTCATTCTGAACTCCGATCCTCTACTATCTCTTCCGATCAGTTAAAAAACTCTTCAAATAAGTTTTTATCTCCTCTCTCCCTACAATATATTCTGTATATGTTGGAATATGTAAGTAATTTTGTGCCACCATACACTTTATCAACAAGCAGACATCAAATATCCATATTTGTTAAAAGATGGATATATAATCAGATTCCATTTGGATAATATGTAATTGTTTACATCCCTAATTGACAAGGCTGGGATTGTCAAGTGATCTAACCTTCAAGGAGTGATCTGATGGAGGGACTACACCCAATGTTCAAAATGCCAATCTCGGCTGCAGGGATGGGACCGGACCACTAGACATCTGCATTCGTTGATCTAAGCGTTATCGCAGAGATGGGGAGTGTTGAACTCATTGTTCTCTTAGTTTAAAGTTGTGTATAATAGTGTGTATTTTAAGATTGCTGGTGAAAGAACGAGAGAACTAGAATATAAAATGGAACATGAAATCTGTGTGTTCTTCAGAAGAGTTTGCTTTTTGGCAATCCCAGACACATTATTTATACTTCATTCATTACACAACCAATAAATCTAAGTAACCGTCTAACTGATTCACTTACATTAATTTTTTGTTTGTAGGATTGAGGATTCTAACTTTTCGTTTCCTACAGAACAAATTCTCTGAAGATGTCCATTAGTATTTCAAAAGAGAGCCATGAGGATTCATTGTAGGGACAGCTTAATTTCTCATTAGATAATGACATTGATGAGTTCCAGTCAAGTGTTTATCTAAATTGGTTACAAAGACGATATATGCTAATTAATATGCATGTTTTGACAAGTCCGCAACAATACTTCCATAGGTTTGCACAACATTATTCGGGCAAGGTGAAGTTTTAAATCTATTAAAAGAATGTTAACAAAGCAATGAAACAAGGCTCGTGTGTGCCCCATCGAGTAAGAATATGAACTGTCATGGAAATGAAGGATAAAGTCCCTTGTTAAAATTCATGAAGGACATATATGAGGACCTTACCATGAGAGAGAACAGAAATTAGAGTTTGTCCCTAGGAAGGTTAATGAAAGTGAATTTGATTGAGAGTTTTATAGAATTGTTACGCTAGTAGAAATGAGAAATGCAGAGATGGATAACTAGTAGTACACTAGGAAATAGGATAAGAAATGAGTGCACTCATAAAAGTAAGATGTTACTTCAATTGAAGATAAAATGAGAGAGAATGATTGAGATAGTTGAGACGTGTGCAATGCAGGCCAATAAGTTTGAGTTAAGCAACTTGATAGGATTATCGTTAAGGGAGCATTTAGGACTAGAGGGAGTACTAACAAACTTGGGTGAATAGTTAAGAAAACATATGTTAATGCTTCCATGAGGAGATGACCTTTAATGGAACTGAATGGAAAGAAAAAGATTCATATGTAGCTGACTCTAAAAAATTGGGATAAAAGTCTTATTTGTCGTGGCTGTCTATATCTAAAGAATCCAGTAAGACAATTCTAGCCATGATCCACCTGCTTGAAAATGAAGCAACATGAATATCTTCAGAAAGCAATGCCCTTCCAATCATGGTTTTAAAACCACATTTCATAGTCAAAAGCAGTAATTATGACTTATTCCTAAATGTTTTCTAACCAACAGTAAGAACAAAAGCTAATCCGTTGAAGGAATATGGCAAGCCAATGCAAATTTTCTATAGTTGTGCATGCATTTTGGTTACATTGTAATTTATCGTGTTTCAAACCTATAGACACTAAAAATGTCTATGCCTCATGATATCATGTGGATGATGACATTGTTACATTAGCGGGTTGCCATGAGGCAACGTCCACAAACCCTTTTCCTTTTGTGAATTTTTTGTGTTCTCCACATGCATATGTGATATGTCCAATCTGGCATGGCGGTATCTCGTAGTGCTCTATGTTCAAAGTACAGCCTTCAGATATATCTTGGAGATATTACAATTGGATCAAATACCTTAAACCAAAAAATTCTGGAATCCCAAATAGTCAGCTGTTCCGGGTAGCAATGCAGGTTAATGTAAAATTACTCCATCTTGAGTTAGAAAACAGAAGTTAGATGATTTGCTTTGTTATGACCCCAACCCCCAAAAGAATATGTTTTTAACAGTGGTCTTTACTAAAGATTGTAAATCTATTTTCTTGCTTATGATTGCAATACTATGGGAAGATGTTGGTATAGGATAAAACTGGTGAAGAAGAAATTTGGTTAGTGATTATCTAATCCAGATTGCAAAGTCTTAAATATGTCCATGTTTTCACTCTTAATTCTTCATGGGTAGAAAGAAGATAGCAGTCCTCTTACTATTCTGATCATCATCAAAAAAGGGAAGATGATTAAAACATTTATTAGTCTTGAAGTGTACATGCTTCCAAATAACAATAAGCCTATTGGATCGCGATCAACTTTGGGAGGTTTGACAGGGAGGGAGGCAATTGAGACCTATTCGAATAAAACCTAAAATGTAAGTTCTGCTGGCTCAGCCTAATGAGACAAATGAATCAAGAATGGTGTATAAAGAAGGCCTGAAAGTGATATCTTAGGGTTGGGCTCAATAAAGGATTAGTTATCTCATAAAACAAAATAATACTTGCTTTTGCTCTTCGCATTAGACAAAAATATATCAAACTTAATATGTGATGATTTAAAATGAAGTTACAAAAAAATAATTGCCAAATTGCCACACAACAGTCTCATTGCTTGTTTCATTTAATTACAGAATCAGATATCTTATTTCTCATCGCATTAGAGAATTAGAGAATAGATTATTTTGTCATTTTATTTGGCTTAAGCTTATACTTTGCATCAAATATGGATACTCAAAATACATAATCACCCTAGACTGTTTATGTCGAAAAAGTAAAACCAAGAATGTCAATTTCTTTACGACCAACTAAGTTTGATGTTACATTGACAGCCGCGAATAAAGTTTGAGACAACTTTTCTTCCATGGTTTACACATTTTGATTGGAAAATGCTGGGACAATGAAGGAAAATGGTCAAATCGTGCGTGTACCTACTATTGGGATCGACAACAACGCGGAAGAACAAAAGATACAAAAAATACAGAGATCAATAACAGACACTAGAAATTACGTGAAAAACTCAAATCCAGAAAAATTACGGAGCCGTACACAAATCCACAACTTAACAATCTCCCACATGGAGACTGATTATTATCACAACAGTGACACACACTCTCTCTCTCTCTCTCTCTCTCTCTCTCTGTGGCTCCCTCCCTCTCTCTCTCTCTCACACACACACACTCTGGCTCTTAATTCATTGTGACATTTATTGCGACTCAACCAGATCTTCACCCTAGAAGACCCGCAGGGCTGATCAGATCTTCAGCTTCTCCATCGTGACCACCTTGATCAGCATGTCTGCGGGATCCGACTCATGTGTATCTTCACTAGTGATAACACATCGTCCTTCAAAAGAATACGAATAAAGTGGTACTGCACATCACTGTGATGGGTTCTATTAGTGACGAAGTCACCTGCTGCTTGCCAAACTCTTTCATAAAATCCTTCAGCTATATCAACTCCTTACAAGTTTCTGTCGTTGCAACATATTCGGCCTCTGTCATAGATAAGGGGACTATTTTTTACAGCCTCGACACCCAGCTCATTACTCTACAAATTGAAAACATAATAGTGGTACTCTTCTGACTATGTGCATACGAAGATCAGTGCCATCATAGCACAATGTCATATCTGAATTCTGTTTAAAATATCTCAAGATCCACTTTACTTCTCTCTAATGCTCTTTCTTGGGATTGCTCATATATCTGCTGACAAATCCCACTGCTTGAGCAATGTCTGACCTTATACAGACCATAGCATACATTAAGCTACCTAGTGCTGATTCATATGGCATCTCCGACTTGAGAGCCTTCTCATCTTCTGTTGTCGGAGCTTGTATCTTTGAGAGCTTAAAGTAATCTTCGAGCAGGACGTTCACAGGTTTAGCATCCATCATGTAAACCTCTTCAACAGTTTCTCCATGTACCCGGCTTGTGATATTTTCAACAGTCTCTTATCTATTTGTGCTGATTCTCATTCCAACAATTTTCTTCACTGAACCCAAGTCCTTCATTGAGAATTCTTCTACCAATTTGGTCTTGAGATTCACAATCTCCTTCATGCTTGATCCGGTGACAAACATATCATCTACATACAATAGTAATATTAGGAATTCTCAAACTATTTGAAATAGTAACAATGATCAGCCTGCAACCTTGTGAATCTATCGAATTTCAGATACCACTGCCTCAGAGCCTATTTCAAGCCATAAGACACTTCTTGAGTTTGCAAACAACTACTCCTTTGTCGAAATGATATAACTCTTTTGGCTGCATCATATAATGTCATCGTCCAAATCGCAATATAGAAACACAGTTATGGTGGAGATTTTCTTATACGATTGATCGAACGGTCGATCTCACACCACAAGTAGAAGGGGGTCTGTCTAACGTAATGTAGGAAATGAAAATCAACACAAAAAGAAGACAAGGCTCAAATTTTACGTGAAAACCCAAAATGAATAAACCACAGGGAGGGGGGAGAGAGATAGGGATTCACTATTTTCTGTGTGTTACAGTGGGGTCTTTTACAATCTTTTTTCCCTTCTTCTTCTTCTTCTTCTTCTATCCTCTATAAGCAATCGGTTGTACTGTAATGGATGGGGTGGATCTTTCTCCGTGATTCATGATCTGCTTTTAAGATCTTTCTATATCTGTTAGGATTGCTGCGCTTCTTTATTGGGATTGACATGCTTGGATATCCGCCACCATCCGTAACCGTTTTTGTTGAAATATGGGAGTTGTTTAGAATGTAGAAAATATCATGTCAATGCAACTATGCTAGGATCCAGATCTCCGGTTGCTGAGCTATGTTCAACAAAAGTCGGAGAGATGACTGATAGTCGGGGATTAGAAGGAACTCGGTGTCCTCTCCTCAGAATCACGAAGTGTCTTGGGGCTGGGCCCGAGACTCTCTGTTCTTTAATGTTGTATATGAGTCGACTGACATATTGGATATGTTGATTGCTTGTGGAACTTCTAAGGTGGCGAGATGTGTGGCTCGATCCTACGAAATTCCCAGAATTGACCACTATAGCAGTTTTAACATCCATTTGTTTTAGATGTAAATCCTCTACTATCATAATGCTCAGGACAAATCTAATAATAGTTAACTTCATAACATGAAAGAAACTCTTGTTGAAGTCAATACTTTCCCGTTGTTGAAATTCCTTCATAACCATCCTGGCCTTGTACGTCTTGGTGCCATCATGCTCTTCCTTCAACCGGTAGACCCACTTGTTATGCAGTGTTACTTTCTGGCAGTTTAACTAATTTCGTGTTTGGTTCTTCATGAGAAACTCCACCTCATCATCCATAGTAAGCTCCAAGTTAACCTTATCTTTCACCTGCAAAGCCTCCTCATAATACACGAGCTCACCACTGTCAGTCAGCAACATATAGTCCAAGGCAGGAGAATATCTCTCTGGAGCTTTAGTCATCCTGGTTGATCGTCTTAACTCGCTTTGGGGTGTTAGAGGCTTTACTCGAAGTATCTCATTCCCTTCTGAAATGCTTCAAACCTTCTTTACAGGGACATCACCAAGTTCAACAAACTCCGACTCTGCAGCATCCTGCTGTCTCAGAGTGCTCTGAGATGCTACTTTGGGATCCTTCTTTTAAAGTGCTCTCCGTCAGCGAGTCCTTGAACATCTTCTTCTCATTGAATACCACATCCTTATGCCTAAGGATCTTTCAATTTTCTAGATCCCAAAACTGATAGTCGTACTCGCATATACCTTATCCATTGAAGATGCACCTCTTAGACTTTGGATCCTACTTGCTCCTGTGATCTAGATCCATATGAGATGCAACCAAAAGTACGTATGTGGTTTAGGTTTACCTCTTTGCCAGTCCATGCTTCCTCCGGAATCTCATAGTTCAGGGACACCGATGGTCCTCTGTTGATTATATACACTGCTGTATTAACTGTGTCTACCCAGAACTGCTTGGGCAATCCAGCGTGTATTGCACGCTCCTGGTACGCTCTAGAATTGTCCTGTTCATGCGCTCTACCACCCTATTCTGATGCGAGTTTCTCGAAACTGTCTTCACTCTACGGATTCCCCGATTCATACAAAACTCTTCGAATCTACCATCACAACATTCACTTTTATTGTCGGACTTCAAGAACTTAAGCTTCCGACCTAATTCATTCTCAAGTTGGGCCAACCATTTCTTAAACACACCAAACATATCTGACTTATGCTTCAAGAAATAGATCTAGACATTTCTATTAGAATAATCAACAAAGATCACAGAATATAATAAGCCTTTAAGAGATAACTGAAGCCTTACCCCGTACATTGGTATGAACTAACTCTAATCTTTTTGTCTTCAGAGTTTTTCTAACCTTTGAGAAACTGACTCTTCACTGCTTCTCGTAGACGCAGTCTTCACAGAAGTCTAAGTCTATAGATTTTAGCCCCGATAGCTTATCCTTAAAAAGCATAATCTTCATTCTCTTCTCGCTCATATGTCCAAGTTTCGATGTCACACTCCGGTATCCAACTCTGATGAAGCAACTGAAATTGATGCTTCGGAACCAGAGGTTTTGTAATATCCCCTATTTAATAATATCATCTTATTATTTTTAAATATTTACCTGATTCTACCTATTATCTTATTCTTATTAATTAACTTGATTTAGTATCATTATTAGTATTATTATTGTTATGTATGACTTATAGACTCTTATTGCTTATATTTAATTATTTTAAATTATTATTAATGTGTAGTATTATTATTTTCATTCTAAGCCCAATAAGCTCAGCCCATTCTCCTTTTCCTTTTATTTTCTTTTCCTTTTTATGCTAAGCCCACATGAGCCAAACCCACTTTCTTATTTTCATCTTTTTCTATTTTTCTTTAAGCCCAAAAATTAAGCCCGCAAGCCTACTCTGTATTTTTCTTATTCTTCATATTACTTATTTCTTTTAACTAAAGCCCAAATATAATTTATAACCCATTACCTTGAGGTCCTTAACCATTAACCTAAAACCAATCCTATCCTAATCAAAATCCTATCTCATCAAATCTTTTTCATTAATCTTAACTAATTCTAATTTAAATCCTAATAAAAGTCATATCTAAACCGAATCTCCTCAAGATTTTTAGCAATCTTCAATTCTTATCTAAGCTATTAAATTAAGCAATCTAAATCTAACTAGAATTCAGATTTCTAAAATATCTAATAACCTATATAAAGACCCAAACTCTTTCTTTCTCTTCTACTTCAAGAGAAAACTTTAATCCAAACTCTCTCCACTTTCATCTTCCCCTTCTCCTCAAGCGGATCGTGAACGAAAAGGGTTTTGAGGTATAGGGATTGAAGAGCAAGTAAGGAGGAACAACTCAAGTAAGTAGATCTAAATTTGTGAATTAAATTTCAATTTTTTTTAAAAAAGAAAAAAATAAATAATCTATTAGTTTCAACAATCTGTTACTCAACTTATCTATACCTCACATGAGAATTCACCAAACAATATATTTAATGATTCTTAGAAACTTAACTAATGTAATTTTTATATAATCATTATTTTAATACTCCACAAAATCTTGATTTGAGCAAATCAAAATCTAAGAAAGTAAACCTGTTTTCCATAATTAATATGATATAAATTGTTTATTAATAATCATGCATGATCTCCATGAATATATATTTTATACATCAAAAACCCAATCTAAAATCCAACTAAAATTCATGTGAAAGTATACCAACTTATAATTTAGATTTACATATTTTTTTCAAAACTTTTAACAAAGGTTATCAAAAAACACAAAACCTGCGCTGCACAGACCCGACGGTCTGTGCAGTGCCAGGCCAGACCCGCCCTGGGCCTGGCCTGGCCCCCGCCTGGTCGGCCCAGGCCTAGCCAGGCCACCTGGGCCACAGCAGGGCCAAAAGGCCCTGTTGAAAAAAAAGAAAAGAAAAAAAAACAAAAAAATCCCAACCAGGCCTGGGCTTGGCCTGGTCCAGCGGGCCTGGGCCTTGGGCTGCAGGTTAAAAGAAAGAAAGCAAGAAAGAAAGAAAGAAAGAGAGAGAGAAAGGTAAATTTGCATATTAAAAATAATTAGTTAAAAATATCAAAAAATAATGAAAAATATAAATAATGTTCTACAATACTTCTACTTTCTGTGATAAAAATTTTAGACTAATGCCAATATAAATTAAATCAAATCACCCACTTTAAACCTTTTCCCTTAATGTTAGTTCAAACCCGTTAAGTATTTTAATGTTTTAAAGTCTATTAAAATTCAATAAAAATTAGAAATTGATTTAAACCAAACCTACTAAATTCATTAGACTCAGAGAATCATATTTCTAACTCTCAAACTAATTAATCAAGATCTAAACTCCTTAAAATATCCTTTTAAAAAATCTAACAATTCCTATTGAATGAACTATGTAGATTTATCGGGGCCTTATGATTTTAGTGCTTTGGACTTGGGATCGAGTTCAGGTGAGCATTTTCTTTTCCTTGTATAATTCTATTTTGTGAGTGTTTCTCTTCTTTATTTAATTATTTTTTGAATTGTGTTGTGAGTGTTCTTTGTTTTCTCATTGAGTATTTTAGTATTATTTAATTTTGTTGTGAGTGTTCTTTTCTTGTGTAATTTTATTTAATTTTGTTGTGAGTGTTCTTTTCTTATGTAATTTTATTCAATTTTATTGTGAGTGCTTTTTCCCCCCTTCAGTTAACAAGAATTCTTGTGATGAAGAATTTTATCTAGTTATTTAATTATGTTATAAAGATGATTTAAATGATTAAGATAATTTTTTAGTATTTAGAAATTTTATATTTCATGAATTACCTCCATGTATTATTTGTAGTATCTTTATGTATTCATGTATGCAATTAAGTTCATTTGTTCTTAACAATAAACCTTCAAGATCACTACATGACATCGGTTAGGACTTTACCACTAAGACTCACCTGGATGACATTTGTGACCATTTATCTGATGACCATCATGTTCATCTAACTATTGAGAAAAATATTGTTAAACGGTAACAACCTCGTCCTGTTTATTATGTTCACCGGCATATATATATATATATCCTGTTATACATATATCACAATTTCACTTTTGAAGTTGTTACTGTTATCATTACCGAGTTATCCCAGTAAATTTAGGTAACATGTACATTAATAATCTTGATAACTAAATTAAACAACTTAAATTGGGATTGGGAAAATTGATGGAGGAGACAACGCCTGTATTTTGGGTGGACGTAGGATTTAGGTTGCGCAGCCGAAAGAGGATTCCACTTCAGGGTTCCCGTGGGGTGACTAGCACCCCGTGCTGTTCCTGTTCTTATTATATATATTATACATGTACCTGACTTATTATACATGTTCCTGACTACCTTGCGGTAGGTCCTGGTTCAGCACCAGGGGTCTGGGCCGTGGTCCCGGGTATACACGGGACCCACCTAAAACACAGACAATGTCTCCAACTGATCAGTTTCAATAACTAAGGACCTCGATTGGCATGTGTAGTAGGCGTAATATGGGATGCGTCTATTACATGTGGCAATTGGTGTTCACTGACATAATTAATAATGATAAACTGTTAATGTATTGTGACTAATCGTGATCACCTGATTGTACGTATATATATAATTATGATCGACATATGATTGTACACATGACCGGTTTGTATACCAGACTAGTGACATATGCTAGCTTACACATCTTGATATTTGTGGTCAGGATACCAGTTATATATCGTTCATAACTTTGTTCTTGATATTGATTATTCTGTTATGTTTTATTTCAGTTATGATGTTGTTATTGCTTGTGTTGTTATACACGAATACCTTTTCCTTTATACACACACTCATTAGGTCGCTTCTGACGACCCTGAATTTGCACATCCAGGATTTTGGATATCTTCTTATATTGTTCAGGTGTTCGTATGATCATACGCGTTATAAGGAGTTGGAGTCTCTTTTTTCTTAATTATAGATATTCTTACTATTTTATTCATGTTAATTCTTGATTCTATCTTTATCACATCCAGTTGCCATTTTCTTTCCTTTATTCATCTGTTATCATTGTGTTAGATATTTATATGTCATATTGCAGTGATATTGATTTATCATAGTAGATTTTATACTTATTCAGGTTACTTTAGGCTTAGCGTGTATTGCGTGGGGTATTTTTCTCGCGTATATACGTTGCCAACTCTCGTCGCGTCTCCGCTTCAGCGTATTTTGGAAGCTGGGCGTGACACGTCTTGTAGAGGATACCTTCCTTCCTTCTGTAAGCCATCACCATGGCATCTTTCATGATCTTACATACATCACCATCCAAGGAGGTCTTCATTCGCTCATCCATAAGCTGACCGACAGAGATCAGATTTCTCTTCATATTTGGTACATGTCTAGCGTTTTTCAATTTTATCATCAAGCCATTAGAGAGGCTAACCATCACATTGCTCTTCCCGATAATGTCACATAGTTCATCCTCTCCCAGATACACCTTTCTAAGTTTACTTTTCACATAGTTTTAAAAGATATCATGTCGGGATGTGGCGTGGAAAGAGGTGCTCAAATCAATCACTCATGATTTACTGGGACCAACAAAGGAGAGAGTCAAAGCCTCGGATCCGTCACTCTTCATGACATATGCTGAATCCTTCTCTTTTTTTTTGCCTTCTCCGCCCTTCTTCTGCTTGCAGTCCCTCTAAATATGCTCCTTCTCACCACATCACCAACACCCGACCCTTCTCAACTTGAAATTTCATCTCTTTGATTTGAATTTGGACTTGTCATTCTTTTTTTCCCTCTATTAGTTATCTTTCTCTCTGATTGATACTCCAGACACTCCCTGATTTTTCAGCCAACCTCGATGACTCCTTCCTTGCCTCTTCACTGAGAAGTACACCCACCGCATTATTAAACTTCAAGGTTCTTGTCCCACTGGAATTGCTCACCGCCATTACGAGACCGTCCCAGACCTCTGGCAGATTGGACAATAGAGCCAGTGCCCTAATTTCGTCATCAAAGTTGATCTCAACTGATTCTAATTGGCTCGTTAGTATGTTGAATTTATTAAGACGCTCAGCGATGCTTCCGCTCTTCACCATCTTCAAGTTGAACAATTTTTGAAGACAAAAAAAACCTTGTTCGAAGCCGAGGGTTTTTCATAGATCTTCAATAGTGCCGCATTAAGTCTTTGGTCGTCTTCTCCCTAGAGACGTTGAAAGCAACTGTCGATCCCAGTGATAACCAGATCGCCCCAGGGCTTTCTGATCTAGGATCTCTCACTCACCATCGGACATCTCCTTCGGCTTTTGGGCCTTTTTACCAAGAGGAAGATATAAATCTTTTTGGTACAAGTAGTCTTCAATTTGCATCTTTCAGAATCCGAAGTTCGCTCTGTTAAATGTTTCATCTCTGATCTTTCCTCCATTTGCCACTATGAACCTCACTCTTATACCAGTTTTGGGATCGACAACGCAAAAGAAGAAAAGATGCAAAAAACAAAGATCAATCACAGATACTAGAAATTACGTGAAAAACTCAAATCAGGAAATTCACAGAGCTGCACAGAAATTCACTATTATTAGAGAGATTACAGGGGAGAAGAAGAGAATCCTCATAGCTGCTCTGTACAATGGCACTTACAGATTAAAGTTTCATCACATCTAACCCTAATGATGGTGCATCCCTTTTTATAGGATAAATTAAGATTACAAGTTGTGAGATCCCTAAACTACTATTGACCTATTCCTCAAGTTTCATTGGTAAAGAAACTTCTGGACTGGACCGCTTCTAGGCTGGATTGAGCTTCGGCTGCACTAAACCGCTTCTAGGCTCGACCGCTTCTGCTTCACACCTTTGAGGAGTAACTCTGCTCTGTACCTTCGGAGTGCTCCTCTGACTAGGTGCTATAGAGTAATCTTTCGCTCTGGAGACTCCATCACTCCAGAGGCGGTCGCTCCGAAGACTTTGTCACTCCGGAAGCCATCGCTCCATTCTTTCCATCAACCTGAAACTCCGAATTCACCTAACGTCATGTCCCGAAAAGCTTCGCTGTCACTCCGAGACAATCATGTTGACTCTGTCAATACAATAATCTGGCTTCACAACTTAACACCTACATATTAACCTCCTCTCCATTCATCATTACAATTAACCAAAAACTACATCTCAATAAGCTCTAAAGTTTACAGATGGTTGCCTTCTACAATGTCAACAGAGCACCAAAAGTTTGTAATGAGAAAAAAGAGGAAGAAATTGTCGGGTCTGGCTTATGGCTAAAAGAAAACAAATAACAACAATCAAATGACAAAGAAGGAACTGCATGTTGAAGCCCTAAAACAAGTAAGAGTTCAAAGGTGTAGCTAAAGCAACAATTATACCACTAGCCGAACATATAATTAATCAAACTTATTGCACTATAACATATTCCCTAGTTTTCTTTTGCATTATTCATTACCTTAATAATCATTGGGTTTGTTGGTGTGTGTAGCTTCAACCATCAATCCTGTCATTTGATCCCAATCTTTTGCATTTAGAAAACTAACAAGCCTGCATCAATAGATTGTTAGGGTGAGTAGATGGGGGATAATCATGAAATTATAAAGCAAAGGAATTGTTACTCTAATACCTTTGTGCCTTTCAATCTATTCTCCCTACTCTATCTCTTCATCCTCTTCAATTATTTCCTCCCTCTAACTTCTCCTCTTTAGTTATCATTTTGTCCATCTTCTCTATTGAAGACATGTTTGGTTTGGGGCGAAAGTGGGAAAAAAACAGAGGTGAAAAAACTCATTTTTCACTTTCGGTATTTGTTTGGAACAATAAAAGGGAAATGGGAAAACCTTTTTTCATTTTCCCTTTTCCCTTTTACACCTCTTTTCTACACTACCATTTTCCACTTGCCATAGTTAATTTTTTGATCACGTAAATCTCACTTGTAATAAGTTGTAGCTCAAAACGGTTAATTCTGTGGTAATGTAAATCCCACTTGTAGTCTAATTACAGTCCCAAAAGACTTCATAATTAATATTTATTTTAATATTACTTTGTGGCCAACTGTGTGGTCAATTTATCCATTTTCACTTTCACATTACTAATTAAACACCAGGAAACGCAATATACTTTACACTTACACTTCCATATTATATCCAAACATCAAAAAACTTGCACAAATCCCAATTTTTACCTTTTCCTCCCCCTCCCCGTTTCTCTCACACACCTTTTCCTCCCACTTGCAGGTTTATGAAATGCATTTTTCTAAAATACATTAGGCGAACTCCTATTTAACCCTACGCAATAAGGCATTGTCTCTTCATAGTAGCAAAAGGTACACTTTATTGAGAGAATAGGCATAGCCTGGTGTTACTGTGATTTAAAGTTCAAACCTTTTAGCCGCTTGCCACTTGCTACATTGACTCACTTTAAGAATACTAGACTTATACTTGAAATTCATATAATATACAAATGATACCAATTCAATAAAAAAATGTTGTAGTTAAGTTTCTGCTGCAATTGTAGATGTACTATTTCTGTCTCAAATTATATACTTAAAGTAGTTAAGTATCATAAATATAAGATTAAAGCAACCAAGTAAATCCTTACATAGATTAAATGGGTATTTTTGTCAAGTTCGATAGAAGTTTGATTTGCTTAACAAGGAAAGTTGTGAATAGAAGTGAGAAAATAGGTTTTTCTTAGAACCAAAAAAACAATGTGTGAATGGAAAATGTAATTTTTTATTTATTCAAAAATATTATTGAATTGAAAAAAATGAATCATGTCCCCTATGGACTAAGGGTTATTCTTTTTCTTATTAGCATTGAAGTGATCAAGAGTAAACAAGTCCAAGTTAACCTTTCTCCGAAATCTTTTTCTATTCGTTTTGTTGGGCAATGGAAGGAGTTTGAAGTACACTAATGAATCTTATGAAGTCGTATGTGACAATTGTCAATTGGGAAGGTTTAGGAATTGTATTTGGGTGTAAAAAGATTTAGAAGATATAAGAATTAGTAAAAGACACCCAAAGAAAAACTCTTATTCCATTAATTTTGTAAAGATTAACCTTTTTTGAAAATTTTCTATAACTTCAAATCCCAAAAAAAAAATAGAGAAGAAACTTTCCTTTAGCTTCTAGGACCTAAAAGTCTACAAATTAGATATCTATAATGCTAAAGCTGTTAGGATTTGCTTTGTTTCTAATGAGAGATGATGGTTTAAGAAGATTCAATCAAATTGAAGAAAAAGAACGAGAAAAGAAGCATATCAAGTAGGAGAAGACAAATAAGTTGACTAATAGAATCTATTAGTCGACTTATGGTGTTCAACAGAAACGCAGACATCTACATAAGTCGACATATTGAAGGTATTAGTCGACTCATACATATGTTAGTCAACTAATGAAAAGTATAAGTTGACTAACCCAGTCATGCTGAGTTTGTTTCTAATTCAAATTTCTATCCAATTAGGTTTTCTTTTCTGGTGGAGAATGAATAGGAATCAATTTCTATTCAATGAAGACTTGTTTCTAAAGTTTGAAGGGTTAAGAATTCTCCTAGAGCAAGGAAAGTTGTTCAAATATCTGACAAGCAAGATCATCTTATAGTTTGAATAGGATTTGTGCTGCAAAATTCTATAAATAATGATCGTAACCTAGTGTATTATATTATCTCGAACGAAGAAGATCTGATTAAGCCAAGAAAGAGGGAAAGGTAACGGTGCATAAAGAGAAGGTATGCTCTTATAATCTAGGTGTAGATACGAGGGAAGATGAATACTCTTATGAGATCAAGGAGAATGTTAGATTTTTATTGTATATAATACTCTTCAATTTCTCTCACCGTGGATGTAGGACAAGTTTGGGACGAACCACGTTAAATCCTCGTGTTATTATTCTTTATTACTATTTTGTTTTAGTATTACTAGTTTACTTTACAATAGTTTTTCTTTTGTAAGTACTGATCATATTGTCAAGGTTTTCCACTAAGCACAACAATTGGTATCAGAGCATCAGTTGTATCCGAACAATTGACATCAGAGCTAAAAGTTGAGAAAAGGTGATAAGTCAAAGATAGGAAGTTCTACGATAAAGTATGAGTTCGAGAAGTTCAATGGTAAAAAAAATTTCAGTTTATGAAAAAAAGTGAAGGCCTTGCTGTGCAATATGGTCTTCACAAGACCTTACAGAAAAGTCAACAAAACTTGCAATCAGATGAGAATTGAGAGGAGAAGGATCTAAAAGCTGCAAGCATGATCAATTATGTCTCGCAATCAATGTTATGTATAATGTGATGGATGAAGAAATGACTATGGGATTGTCGTAAAGATTAAAAACATTGTATAAGACAAAAAGCATCTCCAACAAGTTGTATCTCAGAAACAATTATTATAAAATTTTGCGTTGTTTTCAGGAAGAAATGATGGTCCAAGAAAATCCAATTGAGTTGGAAAAGACGATGACTTGAAGTAGAAGAAGCAAATCAAGGTGGAGCAGTTTTCTTTTCAAGCGCTCACGAGTTTTCTTTTTTTGGAGGAGTATAAATAAGATTCAGATTCTATTTAATGAAGGTTTATTTCTAAAGATTGAAGGACTTAGAATTCTTCTAGATCAAGGAGATCAACTCTAAATGGGAAAGATCAAGATTAGTCAAGATCATCTCATAGTTTAAATAAGAATTGTATTGTAAAATCCTATAAATAAAGATTGTATCTCAATATTATAAATCAATCTCAAGTAAAAAAGATCAGAAGAAACTAAAAAGAGATGATCAAGGTGAAGGTGCATAGATAGAATGTATACTTTTCTAATCTAAGTCTAGATTCAAGGGAAAGTTGAATTCTCTTGTGGGATCAGGATGAAAGTTAGATCTCTTTGTATCAAGTTTATTAAATAGCTCTCTCAAGTTCTCATCTCATGGATATAGGTCAAGTTTAGGCCAAATCATATTAAATTCTCATGTTATTTTTATTACTTTTTCGTTTACGTATTGCTAGTTTGCTTTATAATAGTTATCTTTTGTAAGTATCATCATATTGTCAAGTTTTGCAAACATCGATTTCGGGAGCAACAATTGGTATTATAGCGCTGATATGTTACAACAATTGGTATCAGAGGTAAAGGTTAGCGAATGGTGATATGTCGAAGATAAAAAGTTCTACAACAAAGTTCGAGATCGAGAAATTCAATGGTAAAAGAAACTTCGGTTTATGGTAAAACAAAGTAAAGGCGTTGCACTAGCAACATGGTCTTCATAATACCTTGCAGAGAAAGTCATCAAAATCTGCAAGTACATCATATGAGAATTGAAAGAAGATAAATCTGAAGGCGACAAGTACAATCCAATTATGTCTCGCATATGAGATTATGTACAATGTGATGGATGAAGAAACGACTACGGGATTGTGATCAAGATTAGAGACATTGAATATGAGAAAAACTCTAATAAACTATATCTCAAGAAATAGCTATATGGTTACACAGGAAAGAAGGGACAACATTGTTAGAACATCTAAACTTTTTCAACAAGGTCATCAGTGAGCTTCTAATTGTTGATGTCAAGATCGATAAAGAAGATAAAGCATTAATACTTCTCAGTTCATTTCCATAGTCATATGATCATACCATCACCACCATGCTCTACGGTAAAGAAACTTTCATCTTGGAGGAGGTCACATCAACTCTCTTATCTAATGAGTAATGAGATCGAAAAAAGCCAAATCAAGAGGAGCAGAAAGGATTGGGTTTGGTGTTCACGGGAAGGAAAGGAGGAGGAGAATGCAAGAAAAGTCTGGGCTCATCGAAGGTATGTCATTTTTGTCACAGGAAAATTCTTTGGAAGAATGACTGAAAGCATCGGTAAGAGTGGTTAAAGAAGAGGGGCAAACTGCGGAGGCAGACGTAGCAAGCGGCGAATTAGATACCAAAGTATTAATGGATTCTTACGTTGAAGATAACACTTTTCAAGATAAAGGCTGGATATTTGATTCGGGTAGTACGGTTTATATATGTTCTCAGTAGGAGCTGTTCATGACTTCTTGATTGCAAAGGGGGAAGGATTGTCAAGATGGTGAATGACATGGCTTGCGAGATTAATGGCACTGGGACAATCAAGGTTACTGATTGTTCATTAAAAGTTCACATTTTTAGTCATATTTTCATATTTATATTTTTATAAAACATTATTATTTAATTATTTTATTGTGTAGTAATGTGCGGGCCTCTATAAATAAAAAGAGCCCAAAAAAGCCTAAAAGTCTAAGAGAAGCCCAAGAGTCCATTATGCCCAAATAATTCAAAGATAATCCTATCCTAATTCAGAGATAAAAAAGATAATCAATTTAAATCAAGTTACTTAAGCTCCAAGTCAGAGATAAAGGAGGAGAATTCAAGTTTAAATTTAGATTTATAAATAATTTGTTTCCTAAGTTATTTAGGAAACAAGATTATTTTAAATTTTAGAGATCAAACAAAGATTCTGAGGATATATCTCCAGATGAACGGATGTGATGAAGCTACGCGCAAAAAATACACCATGTAGCTCCCCATCTTTGCTGCGTTTTCCCCTGAAAAGCCGCAAAAACGCGGCTTTCTGGTGGAGTTGGGCGTGACGGTTTGGTGGGAGTGTTCTATAGGGATTGTACCACTAAAATCTCCTATAAATAGAAAGGCACGGCAATAAGAGCAGAAGGATTTCAGAAAATCAATTTTTGAGTTTTTTTAGATCATTTTTATTTTTGAATTTCAACTGATCTTCAAGTTTTTACATTGAAGAAGAAGATTTGTAAAGAGAAGAAGGCTTTTGTCCTGAACCAGTGACAATTCAATAAAGTTTTTTATTTTCTTTTCATATCTCTTTTGTTCTTTTAATTTTTGTTCTTCAATTCTTATTTGCTTTATTTTATGCACCCTTTAATCACTATGTCTAGTTTAATTATGAATATGAGTATTTAATTCTTTATAGTTAGTTCGCTACTCTCTATCAACTAAGTCTAATTTTATTAGATGAATTGATTGAATTCTATGTCTGTTTGAAACTCTAGGATTAAGTTAAGATTCTTGAAGATTAGTGATGAATTAAGTTAAATCAGTTTTAGGGGTATACTATCTAATGGTTATTCTTAGTTTATGCTTAAATACTTTGATAGCTTAATGTTTAGTCTAAAACGATTTTTTTATGCTATACTTGAAAACTTTGATAAACTAATGTTTAAATTTTATCTAGTGCATTTAATTAGGGTTTGCTTTCTATCTTACTCCTCTTGCTTGAATTTGAAGCTTCTAGATTCAATATGATGTTTATTCTTTGTAGACTAGCGCTTAGTTGTGGTAGATGATTAGTGGACTATGATATCTCTTTTTATTAAATCAAACTCTTTTATAACTATCATCTTTCTTTTCAAGTTCTACACAGAGAAACCTATTGAAACGCTTTCATCGCATCTCTCTTTGCGGATCGACCCATTTAGCTCATGCTATAACAGATTAATTGCAAGAAAACGGAAAAATTTTCTTAATCTTAACCTTTTCCATTTTACTCTCTTTTTCCTGTCAATCAAAATTTTATTGCCAAAAACACAAAGTTTAGAAAAGTGTTTATCTGATTTATGCTGATTCTGAATTCTTGCAATTTAACTACGGCAGTGAGGGCTATGCGGGTCGAATCTCAGGGAGAACTACGATAAAAGTATTTCGGTACTATTGTCTTTGTGATTTCTTCTTTGTTTAAGAACTTAGAAAAGAAGGAAATAGAAGAAAAGGATTGTGTTTGGATATAGAGAATTGTTGTAATTTAAAAGAAAAGTTCACTACTTACTGATAATCAACCACCATAACATGCTAATATTTAATAAATAAAATCTTCATTTAAATCTAACATGATAATCTACCACAAACATCAAGCAAGATGCATAAGATAGAAATAAGGCTATGATTGAACTAACATTAACCAAGATTTAATATTAAAAAAATCAAGATTGTTCATCTAGCATAAGATTAAAAAAATCATTAGAAAATACTAGCAAGATGTTCAAGATAATTTAAGAATGTTCATCAAGCACTAATTAAAGTTTAATATTAAAATATCAAGATGTTTATCAAGCACATATTAAAAAAACCAAGTTACGAAATGCTAACAATACTTGACCTAGTCCCCATCCTCATGTAACTTCAAGATAATTCTAGGGTTTAAACATGTATATGATTCAATCGGGTCTAATACTAAATTTAAATGTGATGGTGATATATTAACAAACAATGAGAAAAAAGATCTAGCTACTCATGATGTAAACTAAGCTAAGAAAGCATGTAAAAGAAAGTAAAATAAAGAAAGCAAGTAAAGAAAGCAATTAAACAATGAAAAGAATTTGAAAAGAAAAATAATAGAACCTTATTTATTGAGCTATCACCATCAAAGTACAGAGCCTCCTCCCCTTTTACAAAACTTGAACTAAAACTAAACCTTAAAAATTACAACAGAAATTGAAGAGAAACTAAAGAAAAATCCTATGTTATGATTTCTGACGTGAAGATACTTTTTTATGAAAGATTTCAGCTCTTTAAATAGGTTCAGAACCAATCATAATAAGATACAAATTAGAAAATTTAACACAATCCTAATTCATTATGGGAATTCAGTTCTGAATTAATCTGCAGTAAGTCAGTATATTAATTACTGAATATGACTTATTAGACAGCTGAATTGGATAAAGTGATCAACACAAGAATATATCCTTTTAAGTCCTTTCTATTGCATCTTAAATCATCAGATTTGAATATCTGTAACGAAAGTTATGATCTGAGTACTAAGAGGTGTACAGTCTAAATTTGAGTCTCAATTTAATTTAATTTATCCTTCTTATCTCCAATTAGGATTAGCTTTATCCCATCTATCTTCTAGAAATATATCTTTAATTTAAATTTGAATTGTGAAGATGATGATTTATCCTTTCTTCCTCTTGATTTTAAATTAATTTAAATTGAAACCAAAATTTAGATAGGATTAGGAATAAAATAGAAGCTTCTTGTATTCTTTTCTTTTATTTAAGTAACTACACACCATAATTAAAAAGTGGGTTAAATAGGAATGTTAAATAAAAAATAATCAAGGATAAATGTGTAATTGTGACGATCATAATATAAAATTTAGATGCAATCATACCCCCACACCAATCTTTTGATCATCCTCGAGTAAAATTAAAAAAAGAAAAACTAATCTAATCTAGTTCACTATCGTAAGAATCACGGTTGCACTTAACACGTGCAACAAACCATTAAACCTCTAGTTTCTTCGAGATGACAAGTTTTGTCTTGTGAGGTTTTCAGTGAATTACACCTACAAAATCCGTAAAAGAAAGAAAAATAAAGTGTTAGTATTTTCGAAAATTCATTTTGAAATTGAGAAAAAATTTTAAATATTTTTGTAAAATTCAAGTAATTTTTAAGTCTTAAGATCATCTAATATTCATTCATATACTTAGTCTCTATGCAAGTATTTATTATCAATTTAGGTAAGTATTCAAACTGAAATTTCTCATCTAGTCTATCATTTTACCCTAAGTCATATGTACCTTTGTGACCGTGGATTTTTGATTCTTCAACTCCAACCTTTATGCCTTTTTTCTTTTTTCTTTTTTGAGGAAAGAAAATTTGAAGTATTACCACTTTGGCCCTTAAGCACTTTGTTGCCCTTTAAGCTCATCTAATTTTCTTTTGTGTAAGTATCAAGGCTTCTTAAGGCTCTAATACCTAACCAATTGATTATTAGATGTATTAATATAAATAATATTATATATAATATATATATTTTTAAGCTTACCTAATTACTTTTCGTGTAAATACTAAGGCTTTCTTAGGCCAAGCACCTAAATAATTAATAATTAGATTTATTTATTTTATATATATTATATATATATAAATTTCTAAGGCAGAAGAGCCTTTATTTGAATCCTAAGTCTATAAGTGTATGAATATGCATATTTCATCAAGGTAAAAATCAAAACTAAATACTTTTTCAATTTTTTTCCTAATCCTAAAAATCAAACAAATATCTTATCTTAACAACTATAAGAAATCCTAATTATAATATTTCTATTCCTTAAATTAACTTAACTACTTGTAAAACTAATTCAAAATATTGTTTTCTTTTAAAAACGTTTTTTAAAAGAAAAAATTTGTTAGTAAATCTACCTATATTAGTATGTTAGTAACCCTCCCGTACACTTATCTTATGCATTGTCCTCAATGTATGAATGAATACAGGTATGCATGAAAAAGAAGAAAGAGAAGGGAAAATGTTACCTCAAGGTAGTGGTCCTTTCCTCGAGCTCATTTTCCATCATTCCAATGTGTCCTCTTTAGTTGTGAAATTAGAGAGGTCAATCTTTTTGTTATTTTATCTCTCATCCTCTCCAATTTATCTTTTATTTTTCTCAACCTACTCCTTACCATCTTCCTATTTTCACTCCTCACAAATTGATCATCGTTATATATCTCAATCTGGATATCAATATGATCGAATTCATCAAGTAATATAGCTCATCATTCATAAAGGGATCCTCATAATTTTTAGCACTTATCTTGGCACAAAACTTTTGAAATTCATCCTTAAATTTCGCTTGGAACTCAAAGTCCTCTTTATCCTCAAATTATTCAATATGATGTGTATGTGTAATCATATCTTCTTGACTTATGTTTTCACGTGATTGATCATTGGTTTGGCCATCGAAAGTGAAGATATTCAAATCAAGTTTTTTTTCCTCAAATGGGACTCTAGACTTAAATTCCTCAACACGTGTCTTCTCACCACTATGATCGTGCTCATCCTTAAATAATTCATCAAGAAGTAGAAGCTTATTAACTATGCATACATTCTCACAACATGATTCAACTTTCTCCTTAGGGTGTATATGTAACCAAATCATCTCTAAATGAGTCATCCAAGCATAGAGAATCATCATCAAATTTGCATACTTCAGCACATGTATAACTTCTTCAATAGATTCATCATCATTTTAGTCATCATCGCAATATGATTCAACTTGCTCCCTACGAGATCTACGTATAGCCAAATAATTTTTGATCACTTTATCTAGATACCTAAAAATAGTCATTTAATATGCACACTTTCTTAATAGGTTTTTTTAACATTATTAATCTTTTTTGCTTTGTCTAGACGAATGTGATTTAGACTTGACATTTTTGCCTAGAAGCAAGTTGAGTAGAAAAGGAATCTTCTTTTTGCCCACTAATTAACTTATTAGTTTGTCTATTGAGTTGTTGTATAGCACTTGTGTACTTGTTCTAAAATTTTTCTTATATGTTGGTTGTGTCCTCCACCTTAACTTGTGAAAGTTGATGGGTCTCTTGACCTTGATCAAGAGTTTGGGTAAAATGAGTTGATTTAGAAGAGTTTTATTTCTCTTGAGAGACTTTTTCAAGTTACTTTGATGGAATTCTAATTTATCTTCTAGTTTGTCTACTATTCTACACATTTTCTCTTACTCATAATCAAGTCCCCAAGAAGGAGGTGCTGGTTCAACGTAGGACCGATTAGACTGAGTGTTTGTATAGGATTGGTCCCATGCAGAGTCAGAAAAATTTCAACCCCCTAAATGAAAAATTTGAAGGATAAGGTTCGCTCGTAGGTTTTTAAAATATATGAAATTGATTTTGACCTAGTCCTAACAGATACCTTATCGAATGACACTGTTCGACGGATGGGATGAATTTGACAGTAATTGCACCAATGGTGGATAAGATGTATAAGATGAGTGGGTGGGTTGAGTGTAATCATTAAAGTTCAGAAAAAGAGGTTGGAGGATGAAAAGGTGGGTTTGGCCTATAGAATGACTTATAACCATACGAATTTGGATAGCCATAACCGGATTTTTTAATATATATATGGTGAACCATTTCTTCTTAACTAGATGTAATTGGGTCTCTCGACCATGCTTGTATGCAAATTAATAAAAACAATATCATCAATCAAATGAGTAAAAATCAACCAAGCGTATTCTAAGATAGATTTAAACCTAAATGACTCATAACTTAAATTATCCGTGCGAGGTATATTGCCGAACCAGACCACGAGTTAACTGGTCAGATAGGTGGCAAGACTGGTGGGAAGTATCCATCCAAGAAGGCTAATTAAGCCAAACCACCAACTTTCGAGATTTCACCTCTCAATCCCCTACGTAGTCACCATTTGACAAGAGTCAAATTCGAACAACTTTTTCTTTGAGTCAATTTTCTCGTGAGTCCGAGAAGTCCTTAAGGCCAACATTTATTCAAAATTAAATTTAGATTTTGGTTGTGAGTGCAAATGAGATGTTATTTATAGGTCAAGTAAGGAGAACGACTACCCCCACCTTGTTTTGTGAGAGTTTTGCCCTTAAGTCCATTAAGTGTAAATGTGCAAGACAATAAATTAGTATCACTCAAAAAAATTAAATCACTATAAGTGTTTCCTAATCTAGATGTTATGCAAACTTACCTCGATCTCTGGCATTTTTCGACAGTAATTGAAAATTTAAAATAAAATAGACGAATGCCTAGATGCAAGTTTATCTGATTTTAAATTTCAATCACAAGTTACTGTTATTGTTAGAAACAGTATTCAGATAAGTTACAGTAAAATCTAACAATTGCAGCTCATGTAGAACTCAAATTCAACTACTCTAGATGAAGCCAGAAACCCTAACTTACTAGGATTGCTACGTTTGCGTGGCTTTAGCCGCGTTTGCACGGCTTACTTGAGGAGTCTGGTGTTCTACCTCTAGGACAGTATCTCTGAAGTACTCTGGATCCTCTGTAGATGCTAACTTCTTGTAACTGTCCCTGTACAAACAAATAGAGAAGAATTAAGTTAGAAAACAATGTATACCGTTCTCTCCTCTGCAATGGCTTCAAAATTGATTGCCGGGAACACAGAGTTTAGGTAAGTGTGTATCTGATTTATGCTGACTCTGAATTCTTACAATTTACCTGCGGTAGTGAGGGCTATGCGGAAAAATCTCAGAGAGAGATGCGATAAAAGCGTTTAGGTATTATTGTCTTGTTAATTTCTTCTCTATTTAAGAACTTAGAAAAGAAGAAAATAGAAGGAAAGGATTGTGTTTGGATATAAAGAATTGTTGTAATCTAAAAAAAGTTCACTGCTTACTAATAATCAACCACCATAACATGATAATATTTAATAAATAAAATCTTCACTTTAAATCTAATATGATAATCTACCACAAATATCAAGTAAGATACATAAGATAGAAACAAGGCTATGATTGAACTAACATTAACTAATATTTAATATTAAAAAATCAATATTGTTCAAGGAAGACTGCGATGGGACGTTAAACGGGTCAAAGTGTTGCATGAAGGAGAAAATATGCATTCGGTAAGGCCTGAGATGACCCAAGCCACAAAAGTAAATCAGCCATAGGCCCCAAAGAGAGGGGTAAGAGTTAAGGGCTTTACAGTACGGTTACAACTAAGGAAAAATCAAGGTAGTAATAAAAAATCTCAAAATGTTTTGCTTAAGGCTTGAAAATCAAGTCAAGGTGGAGATTATTAGGATTTTACCTTATTTTCAAGAAGAGATGATGGTCCAAGAAAATCTAATCAAATTGGAGAAAAGGAAGAACGAGAAAAGAAGCATATCAAGCCGGAGGAGACAGATTAGTTAACTAATAGAATCTATTAGTGGCTGACGTGTTTAATAGAAACTCAAACATCTACAAAAGTCAACTAATTGAAGATATTAGTCAAATCATACAAGTATTAATCAACTAATTAAACGTATAAATCGACTAACCTGGTCGTGCTGAGTTTGTTCCTAATTCAAATTTCTATTTGATTGTATTTTCTTTTCTAGTGGAGTACGAATAGGAATCAATTCTTATTCAATGAAGATTTATTTTTAAAGTTTGAAGGGTTTAAAATTCTTCTAAATCAAAAAAAGTTCTTCAAGCATCCGACGGTCAACATCATCTCATAATCTGAATAGGATTTGTGTTTTAAAGTCTTATAAATAAAGATTGTAACCTAGTGCATTGTATCATCTCGAATGAAGAAGATCAGAGGAAGTCAAAAAAGAGAGAGGAAGGTGACGGTGCATAAAAATAAATATACTCTTTTAATCTAGATGTAGATTCAAGAGAAATGTGAATACTCTTGTGGGATCAAGGGGAATATTAGATCTTTATTGTTCCAAGTTTATTAATAATAATCTCAAATTCTCTCGCTGTGGACATAGGCCAAGTTTGAGCCGAACTACGTTGAATCCTCGTGTTATTGTTCTTTATTACTCTTTTGCCTTAGTATTACTAGTTTACTTTACAATAGTTTTTCTTTTACAAGTACCATCATATAGTCAAGGTTTTTTTTGCTCCGCACAACAATTGGTATCAGAGTGCCAGTCGTATCCCAACAAAAGCAAACTATAAATAGAAGTAAAAGCAAACTACAAGTTAAACATCTACCCAATTGGGTGGATTATTGGCATCACACACTTCATCAAAAAAGAAAAATAGTATTTTTCCTACTGTAATCTACTCATATACAAAGTGCTGTAGAAGAATTTTGTGGTCCTAATAAATCCCCACATCAAGACTTGTGCCATTAAACTTTCTTCAATTTTCTTTTGCTATTGCGACTTACGAGTAGAAATGTATACTTCGTCCTGCTCTCTTGCTCACCTTTTGAAACTTTAGGATGGAGTTAACTTGTGAATTTGGACAAAATTTTGAGTTTACTAGAATTGAATTGAGAATTAAGATAAACGTAAAAAGAATTCATTTTGAACTTGAGATATTTTCTTTGAATAAGAGAGAAGAGGTGGGGAGAGACGATAAGGTAGGGCTTCCTTTTCCAAAGCTGCAAGAGTCTCAAAAACTTTAAAGACCCTGAAGTACAAGTAAGATCTTAAGCTACCTGAAATTTTACACGGGAGTAGGAAGACTGTTGCCTCTTTTGTGTACAAAAAAATATCTAAATAGTGGAGACTCGATTTTTTCAAGAGCAAATCTCTGTCCAAATAAATCTACTACTTGCATTCTGTTTGGTTATCGTAATTGGTCGTAATTCGTAAGTCATAATTGGTAAAGTCTTTTACAGTTGTAAATGATTTACATGCATGTAAGTTTTACGGTATTTAGTTCGTAATATAAGGTTGTAAGTGAGAAAGTGTATTATATTTTACGGTGTTTGATATCATAATGTGTAAGTCGTAAGTGAAAAGTTGATCACAAAATTAACTATTTGGTGACCTTAAAAAGTTTTAATATTGCAAATAAATATTAAAAATGCTAAATATTAAAAAAATGTAATATTAACACAAAAAAATACAAATTTGTGTGATCACAAAATAACTGTAACTGGGCTGTAAGTGAGTGGTAATTGGATTACAAGTGAGTGATAGTTGAGTTGCGTGAGTCTTTTACGAATTACGGTCCAAACAAACGCCGTAGTTGTAATTGTTGGAAGTCATTTACAAATTACGGAGTTTTACACCTTTTACGGAGAAACAAACAGCCCCCTACCTGCATCATCCAAAGTGATCACAACTCTTCTTATAATAAAGTATGATTGATTAGTTGTGTAATGCACTGATTTCAAGTGAACTAAGGTCTCTTGATACTATGGTTGAGAAGTAGACCTTGAAGTCTTGTTAGCATTAGAGAAAATCCAAAGATCTCAAATTCTGAAAGAAAGGATTCCAAATTTTTTGTTTGTCTAATAGGCAACGTTCAAAGGAGCAATCCCCATTGAAGAAATAAAATATATTCATTGAGTTTGAATCTTTTTACTCTATCTTAACCTCACATCTGGATTTAACTATGATTGGATATGTTAGCACCCATAAAGATAATATCATGTAAAATCCAATAGTCACGCTTGAATATTGGATACGACAAAACTAAGCCATTTGTCCCAAGTATTTGGGGGTAGACTACATGAACCAAAAGAGAATTACGTCAGATAAGCTTTCTGCACTCATTCCTATCGAGCAATATGTCTTCACCAATATGCTTGTATCCATTGGATGTTGAAATCAAACTTTTTCATAGATCTCCTTCATTATGAGATGTCACAGTCAAAAATGGCCATTGTCGTGGCACACAAACATGACTAAATTAGGAAAAACAATTGACATCCATTGGGGCAAGAAATCTCCCTATGCTCACTTCCATCTCTTGTTTTTTTTTTCTCTTTTTCAAATTACCTTCCAACTCAATAAGATCATCTAACACATGCAGCATTGAAGGAAACAAGATGCGAGTTCCAAAAGAGGATTTTCAAAAAGAAATATGTTTGATGGTGAGTTTTGCAACTTTAAGGAGGGAGATGACAAGTGAAATTTGTGTTGGGTTTACTAGGAATGGATTAAGATTTAGGAGAAATATAAGGAGATTTGATTTTGAATTCGAGAACCTTTTATGGTTTTTTTGAATAAGAAAGAACAAAGGGGTGGGATGAGGAGAAACGTAAGGCTCTTACGGGGATCCAGATAGTGGAATCGTGTTCGCAAAAGGAGACCTAGATGATTTAGGGCTGACTGATTTAGGAATTTGATTTGATTTTAGAGATTTTTTAGTCTTTCTTTTTATTTATTTTAGTATTTTATTTTGTACATAATGTCGCCCGTGATCGGAAGACCTACTTAAAGACTGCAAGTTTTCTGTAATTTTTTAATTTTGTTGATTAATGAAAATTAGAGAAATCCTAGTTTTCTCCTGCAAATCTTTTGCATGTAATTCGTAAAGAGTGGGCGTATGATTCACCGATGTGTGAAGCTTGAACCCTAAACTCTTACATGTGATCCATGAAGAGTGGTGGCGTATGATTGACCTGGATGTGCAACAAAACCCTACTTCTCTCTAATTTTTCAAACCCTAAATTAATTATCTCTAAAATTTCTCCAATCCCAGTACAAATTCTAATTTCTTCTTCAACTCCCGCAACCCTAGCCTTTTCCACTTCCATCATGCATCACTTCATCCCCCTTAAAGATGCAACACTTTTAGAAATGCTTCACATATCTTGAAGTACTTGAAACAACTTCATATATACTTTTAGGAGTACCGTAAGATTCTTGAGCTACTTGGGAGTTTAACATGAGTTTTAAGTCTGTTGCGTTTTTGTTGTAACAAAAGATTTCTAAGTAGTGGAGAGTCCACTTTTATTAATAGCAAATGTTTATTTTGTGGAAAGTCATGGATTCAAATCTCTTTGTCCATAATTGCAATGGAGTCTTTCCGAACTAAACTTATAGGGCATAATCAACCTGCAAAGGTTCCTTTGGCTCATCATGAGGGCTATGATGTAGGCTTACAATTATTTTTTTTTTCATAAAAGAGAATAAAAAAGTTTATGATGAAAATTGAGTAGTAAGATCGTAAACGGCAAGTTTCGGTTCGGATTTATGTAAATTTGAATTCGAATCTGAAATAAGAATATGGGAAAATAACAAATCTATATTTGGATTCAGATTCAAAATTTTACTTTTAGATTGTTTTGGATCTAATTCCTAAATCTGGATTTACTCCAATTTGAATATATTCCAAATTTGAATTGATTTTCGTAATTCATATGTGAATCCAATTTTATGCATAATTATACAACATCAGATTTTAGATACCGCTTACAGACCTATTTTGGGCCCCTGGAGTGGATAAGACTTGGGGACATCATCCAAAAGATTAACTTATTATGTAAAGTAGCCCAAACACTTGTATACCTTAGACTATCCCAAGTCTAAAGATGTGGGAATATTTGTTCGCACTATGTTCAACAATTCTCTCTCAGACAAAGAGTCATAGCCTCTTCGGGCCTCCCTATTGTCACAGCGGAGGAGGAATCTAGCCAGCTTACCCCTTATCGGCTTCCCCTTGTCCCACAAAATAGTGGCCTGGACGCGGTCTATTCGTGGGGATTATCCACAGATTTGATCCAAACTTTTGTTGGAGGAGAGAGTATAGTAGAGGAGTTGATGTCATGCCAGGGGCTGTTGAAGATTGCCAAGGAGTCTACGACGAAAGGCAAAGGGACAGAGGGCAGGAAATTAGAAGCAGCAGCAGAAGACAGGCGAGTCGGTCGACCGGTCCGGTCGACCGACGTGCACAGCATGCACAGGGAATTTGAGCGGTTCGGGCCGGTCGACCGAAGTGCTCTGACTGCAGGAACCCAATTCTCGGGTTTCTTCGGTCGACCGTGCCGGTCGACGATGGTCGGGTCTGGGCGGAAACTGCTTGTTTCGGAAAAACTGTGTATTTAAGCCCTAAGTATAATTTCTAGGGTTAAAGTGCCTTGAAAGAGAAAAACTGTGGATACTCTTGCATTCAGAGAGATCTACAGCAATTGTAATCATCTCCTAATTGAAAACTCTCCCATTGATTGCCCCGGGACGTAGGCATTGAGGCCGAACCTCGTTAGATCTGTTGTTTGCGATTGTGTTGTTCTTCGTGTGATTTGGGCTGTTCTTTGTGCTGGAGATGTGTGATTCTCTGTTGGTTGTTGTCGGTGCGCACAACAAGTGGTATCAGAGCATCCAGGTTACGCTTGGAATTCTGAGGATTCGAAGGGTTCCAGATCTGATCAGGTGGAGATCGTGTGTCGATCTCAGGTCAGAGGTATTGGTGTTCGAGGAATCGTGTGTCGATCTCAGGAGGACGCAAGGAGGGCTCGTTGAATCTGTGTTTGGAGTAGATCCGGTTGAGAAACTCGATCTAGGGTTTCAAGAGGCAGGTAAAAATCCAATTTTTATCTGAGTAGAGATTTATTCCAATTTTGTTATTCTTCCGCATAAATAGAGAATCAAAAGAAGATCTCAATGGCAGAAGAAACTGCATCTGTTAGACAATGAACAACACCCAAGGATTGAAGTGTTAAGTTTAATGGGACTAACAATTTCGGTATGTGGAGATGTGAGGTTATGGATGCACTGAATGCATCAAACCTCGAGGACACTCTCCTATTGGAGAGGAAGAAGAGCACTACCACTGATGAAGATTGGGCGAAGATGAACAGATCGGCATGTGGCTTGATACGTTCATACTTGTCACAAGACATAAAATACCTTGTGCAACATGAGACGTCAGCGAAGAAACTGTGGCAAACCCTTGAAAAGAAGTACCTGAAGAAGAGTGTAGAGACCAGGTTGCAGCTTAAGAGTAAGCTGTATCAGTTCAGGATGCAGAAGGGGAGCACAGTCAATGAGCACATCAACCGATATACGAAACTTCTTACAGATCTGCTGAATTTGGATGTCAAGCTAGAAGAGGAAGATAAGGCGGTTATCTTTCTGAATTCACTACCTGCAGAGGAGTACGAGACATTCACACTGACCTTCATTAATGGAAGGCAGAGCTTGGATTATGATGAGGTGTCATCTTCATTGATTAGTTATGAAACAAGGAAGAATGAAAGATATCCCTCTCAGACAAGTTCATCAGCAGAGGCATTGGAAGTAAGAGGTAGAGGTTCATCAAGGAAGGGAAAGGAGATTAGGGGAAGATCAAAGTCCAGGCCGGGCTTCAGGGATCTCAAGAAAAATCAGTGCGCATTCTGCAAAGAGATTGGGCACTGGAAAGTAGACTGTCCAAAGTTCAAGGAAAGAAGAAAGAGTCAAAATCTGAAGCAAATCTCGCAAAAGTGGTAAAAACTGCAAGCAGCAAATCACAGGCAGATGGATCAGATTCGGATTCTTCAGTGTTCTCGTTTTCAGTCACCACTCCTGTCATTGGTTACTCGGGGGAGAACGAGTGGATCTTGGACACAGGTGCAACATATCATGTATGCCCTAATCGAGACTGGTTTACCAGTTTTGAGAAGTTGGAGGGGTGTTCGGTCGTCATGGGCGACGATCACCCATGCATCATGGAGGGTGTTGGCACTATTCCAATCAGGATGTTTGATGGGATGGTGAGGGAACTGAAAGAAGTGAGATATGTTCCTCAGCTAAAGAGGAACTTGATCTCTGTAGGAGTTTTGGAATCACTGGGGCTCGGAGTGTCAATTAAGGATGGAGTTCTTAAAATGACAAAGGGCTCGATGGTGGTGTTGAAGGCCGATCGCCGTAACAACTTGTATTACTTGAAGGGTAGTACAGTGACAGGGCAGGTGGCAGCTTCAACCAGTCAGAAGGAAGATTCAACCCGGCTGTGGCACATGAGGCTGGGACATGCAGGGGAGAAATCAATGCAAACTCTTGTGAAGAAAGGGTTGCTGAAGGGTGCTGAGACCTGCAAGCTGGATCTATGTGAACATTGCATCATCGGCAAGAAGACCAAGGTGAAGTTTGGCACAGCTTCGCACTGCACGGAGGGTATTCTTGACTATGTTCACACGGATGTATGGGGACCTACCAAGACTGCATCGATTGGAGGTAACCACTATTTTGTGTCGTTCATTGATGACTACTCTAGGCGCTGTTGGGTGTACACTATGCGACACAAAGGTGAAGTCCTAGAGCTGTTTGTGAAGTGGAAGGCTAATCTGGAGAGAAGCACAGGAAGGAAGGTCAAGGTTCTCCGTTCTGACAATGGAGGGGAGTACAAATCCGATCCGTTCCTACAGCTATGCCTTGATGAGGGCATAGAGAGACACTTCACAGTACCGGAGAATCCGCAACAAAATGGGGTGGCTGAGAGGATGAACCGGACTTTGCTAGAGAAGGTTCGGTGTATGTTATCCAATGCAGGACTGCCAAAGAAGTTTTGGGCTGAAGCTTTGGGGTATGCATGCCATCTTGTGAACAGGTTGCCGTCGTCTGCAATAGGGGGGAAGACTCCTCTTGAAGCTTGGTAGGAAGAACTGCTCAGGATTATGATTTGCTACGGGTTTTCGGATGTCCAGCCTACTACCACGTCAGAGAAGACAAGTTGGACCCAAGGGCAAAGAAAGGGGAGTTCGTTGGCTTCAAGCGAGGAACCAAGGGGTTCAAGATTTGGGACCAAAAGGACAACAAATTCATAATCAGCAGGGATGTCACATTCGATGAGGCTTCACTGATGAAGCCTACGGTCTCTAAGCAGGTGGAGACCAGCAAGACCAAGGAGCTATTGCAGCAGGTGGAGAGTGATGCAGATCCACCATCTCTAGAGGATTCAGTATCAGTGAGGATCATTCCTGAGGTGACACAGGGAGGTGATCAAGTTGCAGAAGAAGATGCTGAAGTTGTTGAAGAGGATCAGGAGCAGGTCATGGGTACTGTTCCAGATTCTACTGCAGTTGAAAGACCACGGAGGAATACTAGGAGACGGGTTGGCTCACCACTGATATGGTCGTCGCATATGCACTTCCAGTTGTTGAAGAGGCTATTCCATCTATCTTCAGGAAAGCTGAGATCAGTTCGGAAGCAGAGATGTGGAAAGAGGCCATGAATGAAGAGATGCAATCTCTTTATAGAACAACACATGGGAACTTACAAGTTGCCCAAGGGGAAGAAGGCCCATGGGTGCAAGTGGGTATTTGCTAAGAAGTAAGGATCTCTTCAAGAAGATACAGTGCGCTACAAGGCAAGGTTGTGGCTAAAGGCTACGCTCAGAGAGAAGGAATCGACTACAACGAGGTGTTCTCCCGGTAGTTAAACACTCGTCTATTCGGATTCTATTGGCTTTGGTGGCGCAGAATGAGTTGGAACTGGACCAACTTGATGTGAAGACCGCCTTTCTCCACGGCAACTTGAGGAGGAGATCTACATGACACAGCCCACAGGTTACAAAGCTGCAGGGAAGGGAGATTTAGTATGTAAGCTGAAAAAATCGCTGTACGGTTTGAAGCAGTCTCCTAGACAGTGGTACAAGCGATTTGACAGCTTTATCAGGAAGAAGAAGTACACACGAAGCCATTTCGATCCATGTGTGTACTACAACAAGTTACCATCAGGTGAATATATCTATCTACTTCTTTATGTAGATGATATGTTGATTGCTTCTAGGTCAAGATCTGC
Organism: Agave tequilana; assembly: GCA_038442645.1. Taxonomy (NCBI): domain Eukaryota; kingdom Viridiplantae; phylum Streptophyta; class Magnoliopsida; order Asparagales; family Asparagaceae; genus Agave; species Agave tequilana. The sequence goes on along the minus strand of JAVJIF010013554.1, from coordinate 93,962 downwards.
TATTGATTCTCTGAAGAAGATGCTGTCATCAGAGTTGAGATGAAGGACTGGGGGAAGCACGGAAAGTATTGGGCATGGAGATCACAAGAGACAGGAAAGCTGGTAGGATAAGTTTGACTCAGAAGGGCTATCTGGAGAAGGTACTGCAGAGGTTTAATATCGGGAAGGATACTAAGTCTGTTAGTACACCAATGGCGTCGCATTTCAAATTGTCAGCGAAGATGTCTCCAAGGAGTGTTCAAGAGCGTGAGCATATGTCTCATGTTCCATATGCCAATGCGGTGGGTAACTTGATGTATGCAATGGTGTGTACGCGGCCAGATATTTCACAGGCAGTCTCCATGGTGAGTCGATACATGCATGATCCTGGACAGGGTCATTGGGAAGCTGTGAAATGGATTCTGAGGTACATCAAGGGAACTGTTGATGTAGGCCTAGTGTTCGAGAAGGACGACACCGGAAAACAAGAGTGCATTGGGTATGTTGATTCAGACTATGCAGGTGATCTTGACAAATGCCGGTCGACGACGGGATATGTCTTCACATTCTCGCAGGCACCGGTGAGTTGGCGCTCCACACTTCAGTCTACCGTCGCGTTGTCGACCACAGAGGCTGAATATATGGCTATGACAGAGGCCATGAAGGAGGCAATCTGGCTTCAGGGATTGCTTGATGACTTGGGCGTGGAACAGGATATATTGAAGATAAACTGTGACAACATGAGTGCCATTTACTTGGCAAGGAACCAAGTCTATCATGCAAGGACGAAGCACATCGATGTCAGGTATCACTTTGTTCGGGAGATTCTGGAAGAAGGTGACAATGACTTGTTGAAGATTCACACTTCGGAGAATCCGGCCGATATGCTTACAAAGGTGGTGTCGGGAGTAAAGTTTGCACACTGCAAAGACTTGCTTCATATCCTTCAGGTGAATTGAGCTTGCTGAAGCTTATTGAGTGAACTGCGGACGGCTTGATCCCTTGGGCAAGGGGTACGTAGGCAACCAGGTTGGTGCAGCCGCTATCGAGTCGATGATTCGGCTCAGATTTGGAAATCTTCACCGAGGTGGAGAATTGTTGGAGGAGAGAGTATAGTAGGGGAGTTGATGTCATGCCAGGTGCTGTTGAAGATTGCCAAGGAGTCTACGACGAAAGGCAAAGGGACAGCGGGCAGGAAATTAGAAGCAGCAGCAGAAGACAGGCGAGTCGGTCGAACGGTCCGGTCGACCGACGTGCACAGCATGCACAGGGATTTGAGCGGGTCGACCGGACCCGGTCGACCGAAGTGCTCTGACTGCAGGAACCCAATTCTCGGGTTTTCTGGGTCGACCGGCCGTCGACCGGAATACAGGGTCTGTGCTCTCGGGTTTCTTCGGTCGACCGTCCGGTCGACCGATGGTCGGGTCTGGGCGGAAAACTGCTGTTTCGGGAAATTGTGTATTTAAGCCCTAAGTGTAATTTTCTAGGGTTTAGTGCCTTAAAAGAGAAAAACTGTGGATACTCTTGCATTCAGAGAGATCTACAGCGATTGTAATCATCTTCCTAAATTGAAAACTCTCTCCATTGGTTGCCCCGAGGACGTAGGCATTGAGGCCGAACCTCGTTAGATCTGTTGTTGGGATTGTGTGTTCTTCGTGTGATTTGGGCTGTTCTTTGTGCTAGAGATTGTGTGATTCTCTGTTGGTTGTTGTCTGTGCGCACAACAAACTGTGGATAGTCATCTTTGATTGTGATGGGAAAGGTCACAAGTCCAAAGTTCTATGCATGTCCAAATATCCACAGAATTTTCTACGTGCAGGGAAGAGATTAACACGGAAGAATCGTATTCATTTAAAAGATAAAGTACCGTATGAAAATTGCACATGCAATAAAGAAGTATTGTGATACAAAGATCATGTGATTAACTCTAAGATACTTCAATTTCAGATAAGACAAATTCTTATATGAACAGACAAATTCATCAAGCATCAACAAAAAAAGTTTTGCTAGATGTAGCAGAAATTTGATCACTTTGGTACATCAGCACTTGATTCATCTTGTTCTCAAAGCAGTAGCCCCTGTAGTAGTCTTCTGACGCAAGAAGTTCAATCACTCTACTCTATTAACACTCAAGAATACACCTTGCTTTTGATAAGCAAGTACTGCTTATACATTGAGAAAGAGAAGTAATGTCACATAGAGAACTATCATCCGTTTTCTAGTATAGCAGAACAAGTTGCCCTGAAGAGGCAAACAATACTGAATTAATCAAACAACCATAAATTCTGGTTCAATAAGAGTACTGAAGCTTAGACAACTTTGCAACAAGTCAGGGAGTTCTACATCCCCATCCAAGATGTGCGTTACTTGCCGCATACTCGGTCTTGCTTCTGGCATTGGATGTGAGCACAGCAAACCAAGCTTCAATACTAACTCCACCTCATATGTGCTGTACTCTTCCAATCTTGGGTCTAACGTCTCAATCACTGATCCATGTCGCCACTTGTTGAGCACCCAGTCCACAAGAACCAGTTCCTCGCCCTCTGCACATGGCTCGATCGGCCTCCTACCACATACTACTTCAAGAAGGAATGCTCCAAAGGCAAACACATCAGTTGCAGTTGTTGCCTTGCCAGACAGAGCAAGCTCCGGCGAGAGATAGCTATGGTTCCAACAACATGAGTGGTCTGCGGATCAGTCCCATGATCGTATAATCTTGCGAGGCCAAAATCTCCGAGCATCCCATTCAGTTCACTATCTAACAGCACATTGCTAGCCTTTATGTCTCTGTGGACCACAACCTGCTCCCAGTCCTCATGCAGATATAAAAGACCTGATGCCACCTTTGACGATTCGGAGCCTTTGAGCCCAATTGAGACAAGGCTTGCAACGGTCATATAAGAACTTGTCAAGACTACCATTAGGCATGAGATCATAGACCAAGAGGAGCTCACTTTTGCGGCGACAATAACCTAGGAGCTGAACAAGATTACGGTGGCGGAGCTGGCCAATGCTAGCAATTTCAGCCACAAACTCTCTCATTCCCTGTCTTGATTCATGAGAGACTTCTTAACTGCAACCTCCATTTTGGACGAAGGCAACACCCCTCTGTACACTGTACCAAAGCCTCCAGTCCCTAGTAACGCTCTCTCTTTGAACCCTTCTGTTGCTTGAAACAAATCTTTGAATGAGAACCGATGCGCTCCACATTCGAGCTCCCAATCTTCAAGTAACTCAGCATATTTGATCCTCCTCCTCATTATGAGCATAGTGGCAGCAACAGCTAATAGAACGATTAAACATGAACCTATTGGCAGCCCAATCACCAAACTGTCTTGATTGCCTTTAGGTTTAATAAGAGGGAGTGAAGGGAGCTTTGTATAATCAAGCGGCCCAGCTACCCCATTCATTTTGAAGCTCCACCCCAGAATGCAATGGCGAGTGTGAAAAGGACCATCCGATGAAGAGAAGCCTACATGCATGGAATCTAACATCAGGCTTGCAAGATCAACGTTGCAGGTCAAGAGTGGCCTATTAGGCTTGGGCATTTGTAATGGAGACAGCGTAACATTGAGTTGCATCTGTTCCCCATTGAAATCTATCCACACTTGCATAGGTTGGCCACTGATAAGGGTCAGGTTCTTAAACAAACTGTAGTATCCTCATAGTAACCAGCAGTATACGACTTGCTTGACTTCAAGCTATTGATATCAATGCCAACATGGTTGTCACTGATATCTTGGAATTCAGGATTTTGGATGCTGTCAAGCTCAACAGCAAGGATGTGATTGGTTGAGTTGCCATTGGTATTAGGATTCAGGAGGCCGAGGTACTGGTTTGGGAGAGCAGCAGAGAAGTCCGTTGTGCGAGAGACAAGGAAGATGATGCCCTCGCCGCCAAGATAGGTGGCCTCAGCAAGAATAGCAAACACAAAAGTAGTGGAAAACGAGTGGATTTTACCGGCTGCGGATTTGAAGTGAAGAGGCATTGGATAAAATGCATGGCCCTTCACATTCTCTGTGCTATTGGTCAGCTCAAGGAGGCCATTAGATTTAATCGATGCAACACCATCCAGGCTGAGGTTGCACTACTGAACCCATTGAAGGTGAAATCATTTGAGGCTGCTAGTTTTATGAGAAAAGAGAAGAAATAGAAGAGAGAGAACAAAGTCTTCAAGAACAAGGATGACATCTTCAGTCCTGCAAACTGGGAAGCAATCTCAGAAAAGGGTTAAGTAGTTCTAGGTTATTGGTATTAAAATACTCATTGTTTGTTTAGTCTTCCATCCACTAGCTTACAATTACAAATTACACAACCTTAATACTATTCAAATAGACTCAGCTTCCAGATCACCCATCCCATAAAGTATGATCAATTGTTAACACAACTAACAATAAAGCATATTCTAATTGAATTTTTTAGACATCAACAACCAATCTGACATGAAGATATAGCAGTTGGCAGTGATACATTTCTAAGTCTCTGATGAAATAACTATAGCTAGCACAACAGTATTTTTATCTAGTCAAGAAATAGAATATTGGGAGATCTTTCATTGATCGGTTGATTCAAGCACAAGAAACTGGTAAAGAACCCTGTTAACTATTCCTAAACATTGAAAGAGTCTAGAATGAACATGAATGCAACATCACAATGTTATATTTATTAGTCTTGTCTTTCTCATGATCTTTGTTTAAAAGGGATTAAGCCTACATCTCAACACAACAAATATTACTTGACCATTTCAGTGGCTAGCAAATAAATAAGACACAGAACAGTCAGCAGCCAACAATGCTGAAACAACTCAACAGAGCCGCTGGATTCCATCTTGTGAAAGTCAAACGTTCTGAAATTGTCTTGGAATCACTCCTTAATCCTCACCCATCTCATTGCCTTACTCCTCGCCATCTCACGTTTAGGCTAGATCTCCTAGCTGTTAGGCCCACCTGAAAACAAGTTAATAGGAATTTCTAAGCTCTTTTATTTGTTTAGGCTATTTTTCTCTATATTTTAGGCTAGGCTTATTTTTCTCCTTTGCTTTTGTCTAATATCGAGTATTACGAAAGAATTTTAATTGTCTGGGCCTATACAAGGTCATGTGTTGTATTATTTGATAGTTTAGTTGATTTAGAAATTAAAATTTTTGGCATTGTAAGTTATTTTATTTTGTTTTGAATTTTTGCATAGTGAAGTGCAGAGTGGGAGAGAGATCTTTCGGATGGTGAAGCCAAAACTTTATCTTTATCCTCCTCTTTTTGCTAACCCTAATTTCTTTCCCCTTTTCTTCTTCCCCCCTTCTGTTCTATATCAGATTGGTATCAGAGCTAATATTCCTACCCTTTTCTTCCTCCAAAAAAATAAATTCTTTCCCAAAACCCTACTTCCTTCTCTACAAAATTCTAGCCTCCACTTCCACAAAATTCTAAAAAACCCTAGATTTGCTTTTCTCCATCTTCTTCTAATTCTTCAAGTTTAATTTTTGAAAAAAAAAAAAAAAAGAAAATCAAATCAAATCAAAAGAAAATCAAAAAAGAAAAGAAAAGAAAAACAAAAACAAAAACAAAAAAGAAAATCAAAAAAAGGAAAAAAGAAAAAGAAAAAAAGAACATTGCTCTTTGTTTCTTCTGCCGCCAACCCACTGATTGAACCGCCGCCACCTCCCTGCCTTCGCCGCCTCCGTCAACTGTCATTGCTGTCGCGCTTCTTGTGACTTCACTGCCACCACGGTTAGATCCTCGTCGATGTCATTGCCAACTTCAATAGATCCTCGCCTTCATCACCGTCTTCAGCCTGCGCTGACCTCATCTTCAGCCTTCGTCGACATCGCCGACCTTCATCAACATCACACTCCCTCCCTGACTTCGATTAATGCCTCCAGATCCAGATTTTCCCACCCTCGTCACTATCCACTGACGTCCGCCGATCACCACGTCGCCGCCTCCCGCTTCTCTCTTCATCGTCGACATCGCCGCCATGGTGATCACTGACCTCCAACTTTATCATCGTCATCTTCATTATGCCGCCGAGTTCTCTGCCGTCCAGATCCACAATCCACACACCTCATTGTTGTCCTTGTGTCTTCACGATTGTCGTTGTCGTCGTCGTCACCACGTTGACATGCTGACACGCCAGTGCCCACCATCCTCACCACCGAGAATCCACGTCGCCGCTAGTTCTCAGCCCTAGGTGCAAGGAGAAGGGGAAGCGGGTTTCGGGTTTCAAATCCAATTCAACTTCCATCCAATCGAACCTAATTCACTTATAAAAGTTGAGTTTAAGCTTATTAGGTCAGATCCAACCACTTGACCCAAACCCGAACTGTTTTCCCTTTAGTCAGCCAACTCAGTTAGCTCAAACCGGACCAGGTCCAATGGAGTCAGACCGAGCTGAGTCAAACTCTGACTGAACCAGAGTGAACCAGAACTGAGCCAACTCTCACAGAGTCAACTCCGACTGATCCAACAACGTTGGATCGAGTCAACTCAGCACTAAATCCCCAGCAGTACAACAACGTTTTGAAGCCCATTTCAGACCCGTTCGGAGTCTAATTTGAGTTCTATCTAAAGCGTTGGAGCAACAACTGAGTCTCAGAGATACTTAGAGACTTTCAGATCTTTTGAACAACAGATCTGCCCTCGCGCAACCTTATTTGGAGCAACTACTCAGTATCGATGCTTTTCCAAACGCCTTTGGGTATATTCTAAACTCACCTCTCACTTTTACAATATTTACATCTCTTGTGTGAACTTGGTTGTGAGTAATATTTGTTGCTGCCAGTTGCCTATATTGCTGCTTATTATATATTCACTTTTAAAAATTATTTTCTGCATCGTTATTTTAGAAGTCATTATGATTTTTTTCCATTTGATCATATAGTGCACGAATTTAGTAACATTTAGGGGATCACTTTGCATCTGTGTGATTGCATGTATTATATATACATTTGTCAATAGTGCATGCTGCTTCATAATGTCAGGACATATCACTCTGATCTTCTCGATATGAAGGATAAACTAGACCTAATCTTTAAAGAGCTTCAAGACTTAAAATTTAGGGTAAAAGGATTAGAAATTAAAAATAAAATAGAGGACTCTAAAGATGACACATGAGATAAGAAAAAGGAGAATAATAATAGACGTAGGGAGGCGAAGATGATATAATCCGTAGGATTAAGATAGATCCTCCCACATTTAACGGTATTCATAACCTGAAGATTTTTAGTGATTGGATGGCTGACTTGGATTACTACTTTTTACTGAGAAAAGTAGAATTCAGTTTGCTAGGATGAGACTTACAGGGTCAATTAGGATTTATTAGACATCGGGAGAGAGAGAGAGAGAGAAACACTAGGCATGGGGCTTCCATAGAATCGTGAGGGGAAAAATAGAAATTTAAGGAGAAATACCTTCCCATTCCTATAAGCATCACCTCTTAGATAAGTTGCGCAGCTTTCGCCTAGGTAGCAAGTCAGTTCAAGACTATACTACTGAATTTGATGACTTAATCCTACGTTGTGAGGTGTCATTTCTAAGTATCATTCTGGGTTGAGGTCAGATATCCAATGAGCTTATTCATTCACTCCCATAAGTTAGAAACCCTTGAACAAGCTAGCCAATTAGCTCAAGATAAAGAAACCTTTCTCAAATTTTCTTCAGAGCGTAGGGTCATTCCTAAAGTTGGGGAGCAACATAAACCAGACACTCACGCCACTAGAGAATCTAAGGGCAAGTCAGTGATACGTGAATCGTCTAAGAATGCCAAGTATAGTCAGTGCTTTAAGTGTCAAGGACATGGTCACGTTGTTGCACAATATCTCTTGAAAAACCTTCTAGTTAGGAAAGTCGATGATGAAATCGAACAGTAGTCTATGAATCAACTGGTGGCGCGACTGGTTCTGATGATGATGTTAGAGTTTCTAGCATTCAATTGGGTGTCGTTAGGTGCACGCACAGCTATTAGAGATGAGAAATGACATAGGTCTAGTATATTCCACACCTATATCACATGTAAGGAAAAAATTATAAATTGATGATAGATGGGGTTAGTTGTGCAACTATCATTGTCAAGACAACTCTTAAAAAGATGGGTCTCAACGCTAAACCACATCCCCACCCATATAACATGAATTGAGTTGATAAGACAGCTCAATCTATTACCCATCGTTGTCAGGTCCCTATCCACATGTCTAACTACGAGGATCGTGTTTAGTGTGATGTCTTAGACATACGATGCACACATTTTGTTGGGTAGGCCTTGGTTGTATGACTTGGATGTGACCAATCTGGGTAAGTTTAACACTTATGAATTTGAATTCAAAGGAAAGAAAATAGTGTTGAAACATATCAAGCCCAAGTCGAATGTGAGAATAACAATGAGGAAATAGTCACTGACCAGGGCAACAATACATGTTACTTAGTGACTAGATCCTACTCAGGTCTAGAAATTCAGTCAGCCTTCTCTCTCTTCCCATAGATATTTCACTCGTTATCACAGTTGAGCCATCTGCACCATATTTGCATAAGTTGCATGAGCATAATACAAAAAAATAACATTCAGCAATTATAACTATTAGTTTACTGCAGAGTTTCACAAATAGGAACTCACAATAGGTGAGAATGTACTGATTAGAGTGCACTCAGAGAGGTTCCCACTAGAAATTTTGAAAATTCTCCAAACTCGACGCAAGAGTCCATACAAGATTTTGAGGAGGTTTGGTTCCAGAACCTACGATCTCGATATTCTTCGTGATCTTGGGATTAGCTTGATGTTCAGTGTTGAGAACCTGACTCGTTATTGCACTTCGATGGGGCCTCAGTTGTTTCAATTCGTCCATTGCAGCCACCACTGATGAGTTTGTGCAGCCTTTCCAGTTCGATTTCATCATCCACGCCGTTCACCATTCGTCAATGGCGAATTTTTTGAAGCCGGGGAGAATTGATGAGAATCACTTGACTCTTTTATTTGTTTAGGCTATTTTTCTTTTTATTTTAGGTTAGGCTTATTTTTCTCCTTTGTTTAGTATATATCAGGTAAAACTTCTAGTTGCATGAGCCTATAAAAGATCAAGTGTTGTACTTATTTAATAGTTCAATTGATTTAGAAATTAAATTTTTAGTTTTGCAAGTTATTTTGCTTTGTTGTGAATATTTGCATGGTAAAGTGCAGAGTGGGAGAGATCTTCATGGTAGTGAAGCCAAAACTTTATCTTTATGCTCCTCTTTCTCCTAAACCCTAATTTATTTTCCCTTTTCTTCTTCCTTCAATCCTGTTCTACATCACAAGTCATCTGGCCTCGCCTCGGGCTCTAATCCCAGGCAGCCCAACTTGCTATCCATAATTATCCCATTGGATTTCTCTAAGTTGTACTCTTTCCCTAGACCTGTTAGCTGAGATAATTACTTATCCCCTTTCCCCAAACAGATCCCAAAATGGGCCAGCTCATGCTGATGACCCAATCTTCATTAAATAAATTATAGAAAAATAACCCTACAGTTTCACCAATTTTATATTATAAATAATACTTTGTTCAGAATTTTGTTATAGATAAACACTTTAAAAGTTTTTTTCAACTACAAATCTCTTACTTCTTACTGTATCAATCTTCCTTTAACATAGTTGAACAATTTATTAGCTGGAAGGAGATGGTGGTGGTCATAGCGGAGGAGTAGGTAGCGAGAATGATGGTGATGGTGGCGATCAAGGGCCGGGAGTAGGAGATGATGATCGTAGTGACGACAGCTGTGTGTTAGCGATGGAGGAAAAGGGAGAGTAGAATCAGTAGCTTGGCAGACGCAGAAATTTTTCTCAGCGTGGGCGTAATAAAAACACACACATATTCAAACTTAAACAATTAACAGATAGTTCTTTCTAAAATGTTTTGACTTGCATAAGCAATAATTACACAAAGACGTCAGATTCTTTCTAAAAAGTTTTAATTCCATTAGATTAGCAATAATTACACAAAAAAGTGTACCAATGATACTATAATATTTCTCTACGAGACGACATATTTTGAAAACACTCATGATGGCTCATTATCAATAGTATCAAACACGTTCCTCTCGATGTATGTGACTAAATAATCATTCATCAATTCATCTCCAACTTGATTACACAATCGATTCTTCACAAGAACCATTGCAGAGAATGTTCTTTCGATAGTTGCAGTTGCAACATGTAACAACAATTCAACTTTATGAGCAAAAACACCAAAGGAAAGACAATGTCATCTTTTAGCTCAACCAATTTCTTAGAAAGATCACTGATTCTGGTCACTTGAGAAAACTTTTCATTAGAGCGCATGTCTAAAATATAAGTATCAAGTTGACTGGCAAGTGTTTATATCTCTACTGAAGCAAAGTCTAATGGGTAAATCTCCGCAAACTGAATCAATTTCTGTTTATCAAAAGCTGCAAATCTATTACTTGGATCAAGACATGCTACACACAGAAGCAACTCAGTATTTGCCTTATTAAAACGATCATCAAGGTCATTCAATTCTCAATCAATCACAGTTTTAAATATCCCAATACGAAAGTGATGCATATTGGTAGTTTCTTTCGCCTCAGCAGTGATCGCCTTTGTGCTGTGAATTTATCTTTTATGTTTGAAATTTCAATATTTTGCTTATTACAAAATAAAGAAAATTCTTCATAAATGATTCTCATCCATTATTTCTCAACTCACCTAATTGTTACTTAGATAATCTCACTAATGTCATTACATTTACGATATCTTGATCTTCTTTGTCATTATTGTGATATTTCATTTGTCCTTCCTAAGATAATTTTCATTACATGCAAAAGGAACACAAATTCAAAAGTTTGTACAAATTCAAAAGAGCAAGTGCATCACCTCTTTGATTTAAGTCTGATCCATCCGTTGTAACAATCTCAAGCATATCAATCACGAATGAGAACATGTGAATTAAGTTCAATAAAACCTCATATTGAGTGCCCAATGCGTGTCCCTAACTCTTTTGATGTTAGTTTGTTGATTTAAACCTCGATCACTAAATAGTTCACTACATTCAAACTCCTTAGAAACTCTTTAAACTTCTTTTCCTCTTAGAGTGTCGAAACATTTGCAAGAGCCTCCCACAACATTTGTTATTTGGCAACCAATTAAATAGTAAGGCATTATGAGAATTACTTTATACAACCGCTACAAAGTGTCAACTGAAACTAACGAGCGAAACAATCAACATAAAAAGCATATAAATTCTCCGTATAATTAAACTTTTAAGACCATTAAATTTACCACTCATATTGCTAGCTCTATCATATCTTTGCCCACGCAAGTTTCATATGTTCAAATTATACATTGAGAAAAGTGAATCAATTGTTGCTTTAAGTTGTAAAAAACTTGTACCCTGGATAATGAACAATAACAAGAAATCGCTCAATTATCTGTCCTTTTATCGACATACAACAAAACAAGAGACATTTGCTCTTTAACTGACACATTACGAGACTCATCAATTAGAATTGAAAATAACTCATTTATCAAATCTCGAATTATAACTTCAGTTGTTCAGTAACAGCGTTAACGATTTCTTTTTGAATTCTCGGCGATGTCAACTTGTCATTTTCCGGAGTAATTTTAAAATAAAGTTTTTAATACTTTCATCATGAGATACAAAAAAACTCTAAAAATTCAAGAAAGTTTCTTTTATTTGTAAACTCTTCACATTCATTGTTGTCACGGAAAGCCAATTCTTCACGCAAAAGAAACCAAATACAATCAACCGGAGCATCCAACCGTGCCGATATTCAGTTTTAGCTTCATCCAATGATCTGTTCATAGCAACATTGATATCTTGCTTTTGTTTCATCAATGCTTCACATTTTTTCACGACATTATTATGGAAACTATTGTGACATCCGACATAAATTTAAACCTCTAACATGAAACTACTAATTAATCTTAGGCGCTGTTTGTTTCGTCGTAAAAGTCGTAAAAGTTTGTAATTCGTAAATGACTTACAACTTAATTACAACTACGGCGTTTATTTGGACCGAATTCGTAAAAGACTCACGTAACTCAAGTACCACTCACTTACAGCCCAATTACCACTCACTACAACCCAGCCCACTTGCAGTTAATTTTGTACTCATGGAAATTTATATTATTTTTTATGTTAATATTATTTTTTTAATATTTAACATTTTTATTATTTATTTACAATATTAAAACTTTTTAAATCACCAAATAGTTAATTTTGTGGTCAACTTTTTCATTTATGACTTGCACATTACGACAACCAAACACCGTAAAACATAATACACTTTCTCACTTACAACTTTATATTACCAACCAAATACCGTAAAACTTACATGCATGTAACTCATTTACAACTATAAAGACTTTACCAATTACGACTTACAAATTACGATCAATTACGATAATCAAACAGACCCTAAGCCTCTCTTAGCCAACCCTTTGGGCTACACCACCGAAAGACGAAACACGAGGAGGTAATAAACATATTTTAAATTGCAAAGAAGGGGTTCGAACCCCGAACAACCACTTGAATACTATGATACCATAATAAAGGACTAGCTTACTCGAAAAACTTAAAGTTTATAGTTTACAAGCAACATGTATCTAAAATACACCACAATACAGTAGCTTGCTTCTGGTCAATTACTAATGCTAGCTAAAGAGGGATCACCAATACAATTATCATCTACCACCTGAGATACCAGAGATACTGGGTGAAGATGAAGAGAACGACTTGATATCATCAAACCCTTTGTTATGGAACAGTGACAAAGTGCTAAAGCTCAGATAACAAGGCGGCAACTCAGGGAGGGTTGCGTCTCCTCCAAAAACTGCACTACTTGTCTCATACTCGGCCTACCTGCTGGCATCGGGTTTGAACATAGCAGACCAAGTTTCAAGACTAACTCCACCTCATGGGCACTGTACTCTTCTCCCAATTTTGTGTCCGTTGTTTCAAGCACCAATCCCCTTTGCCATTTTGCTAACACCCAATCCATGAGAATCAGCTCATCTGCTGGCGCATAAGGCTCATTGGCCTCCTTCCACAGGTCACTTCTAGAAGGAAGGCACCGAAAGAAAACACATCGGTTGCAGCAGTTGCCTTGCCAGTTCTTGCTAGCTCTGGGCCAGATACCCCATTGTTCCAACAACATGAGTGGTCTGAGGATCAGTCCCATGATCATATAATCTTGCGAGCCCAAAATCTCCAAGCCTCCCATTCAGTTCGCTATCCAACAGTACATTGCTCGCCTTGATGTCTCTGTGGATCACGACCTGCTCCCAATCTTCATGTAGGTACAAGAGTCCTGACGCCACTCCTTTGATGATCTGAAACCTTTGTGACCAATTGAGAGAAGGCCTTGTTTGGCTGTATAAGAACCCATCAAGGCTACCATTGGGCATGAAATCATAGACCAACAGGAGCTCCCCTTTGCGGCGGCAGTAACCTAGAAGCTGCACAAGGTTTCGGTGGCGGAGCTGGCCAAGGCTAACAATTCTGCAACAAATTGTTTCATTCCTTGTCTTGATTCATGGCAGACTTTCTTAACTGCAACCTCCATCTTAGAAGTAGGCAACACCCCTTTGTAGACTCTACCAAAGCCTCCAGCGCCCAATAACTCTCTCTCTTTGAACCCTTTTGTTGCTTGAAACAACTCTTTGTATGAGAAACGATGGGGCCCATATTCAAGCTCCCAATCTTCAAGTACCTCAGCATATTTCATCCTCCTCCTCACTATGAGCACAATGGCAGCAGCAATCAACAGGACAAATAAACATGAAGCTATGGGCAGCCATATCATCAGAACATGTGAATTGCCTCTACTGTTAGCACGAGGAATTGAAGGAAGTTTCGCATAGTCGAGTGCTTCAGCTACACCATTCATCTTGAAGCTCCACCCGAGAACATAATGGTAAGTATGAAAAGAACCGGTCGCTGAAGAGAAACCAGCATACATGGAATCCAGCATCAAGCTCTCAAAATCAACTCTAGAGGATAAGAGAGGCTTAGTAGGTTTTGGAATTCCTAATGGAGATAAGGTAACATTGAGTTGCCTTTTTTCGCCATTGAACTCAATCCATACTTGCATTGGTTGGCCACTGATAAGAGACAAGTTCTTAAACAAGCCAGTTCCATCCTCAAAGTAACCGGCAGCATGCGACTCAGTGGAGTCCAAGCTGTTGACATCAATACCGACATGGTTCCCATTGATGTCTTGGAATTCAGAGTTCTGGATGGTGTCAAGCTCAACAGCAAAGATGTGATTGGTTGAGTTACCATTATTGTTTTTATTGAAGAGGCCTAAGTACTGGCTGGTGAGGGCATCAGAGAAGTTAGTGGTGCGAGAGATGAAGAAGGCCATTCCATGACCACTGACATAGGAGACCTGGGAGAGAATAGCAAACACAAAGGTAGTGGAGAAGGAGAGAGCTTTACCATCTGCAGACTTGAAGTGAAGAGGAATCGGGTAGAAGGCATGGCCCTCTGTATGCGGCGTGGCATTGGTCACTGCAAGGAGGCCATTAGATGTGATGGATGCGAAGCCATCTAGGCTCATATTGCTGGTACTGAACCCATTGAAGGTGAAGTCGTTCTCAGATGAGGATGTGAGAGTTTGGGAGTAAGAACGAGGAGAAGAAGAAGAAAAAGAACGAAGTTTTATGAACACAGATGACATGTTTAGACCGGTAACTAACCTAGGTAGCATATAAAAACAATACGCCAAGGAAAGAACTACAGCCTTGACGGTGGAGAATCGAGGGAGGAGTCTGCGACGTTGTGTGCATTTTTAGATAGGAGAAGCGTCGGGATTCGATTGGCCGCTTGTACTGGTGGGCGAGCAAGTCCTAGAGGGTGCTTTGTGGAGATCTGCAAGACTCTGTGTTTGGGACTTTTGGGTGTTTTTGTCTTGTCTCTAGATGTACTCGACCAAATTATACAAACATAAATAGTGAACAATCTAAGCACTCAAGCGGCCAAGGCCACCAATATTCTGGGGTTTTGGGAGCGTGGAATGAGCTAGTCTTGCCCACTTACTGCGAGACGCTGTTTCCATCCCTTAAACCCATAAAGATAAAATAAAAACTGCTAAATATTTTTAAATCAGTCTTGACTAAGAAAGGTTTCAATGTCACATCCCAATTATTATATTATTAAATCTGTCTTTCTTATAATCATTTTTATAAATCCCAATTAAAAGTCAGCCATCTCGTGTTGAAGAACAACTTTTTTTTTTCCCTTTTATTTCTTGCAAGCAGCATAAGTGTAGCCTTTTATTGACGATTCACATTATAATTGACTTGTCACAGGCAAATAACACAATTCAGCAGGAAAGGCAGTACAGAATTGAAAGAGAGGGCTACCGGCAAATTGAATGGACTTAAGGAAGGGAATAAAATAAATGGGACAAATCACCTCAACTCATATAGCTGGCTGCCCCAGTTGCTTGTCAGGCTACAAAAGAGCCTCAATTATGAGCCTAGCCTGCAATAGACTGGCAAACAATGACTGGCCACCAAACGTTCAGACCACCACAACATATAATTCCATTTTGCTTTCCGTATTTTTTGGTCCCCAGGGTTACCGCGCGTGGTGAGCCATTCAGCCGGATGGGCTCACTGGATTCCACCGGGGGCCACCGGGATGAACGGCTCACCACACGTGATGAGTGGCGGTGACCAAAAAGCCGGAGAGCAAAAAAAATTTCCACAGCAATGAAGAATCACAAGCGGGATTAGGTTTGAATGGGAGGACTGGAGAAAAGTCGGAGGTCATTCAAGATCATTGTCCCACATCGCTTTGGAGGTGGGGATGGCACGGGAGGACCCTTAGTGGCGCACGCTACGACTAACGGTGATCAGATGGACAAAGAATCCAAGACAGTTTTACATTGAACTTTAGTGTTCTGAGACTTGACCGACAAAACTTAATTGACTTCATATTTCGCAGATACAAGCCCTTTTAGGAATTATTTGGTTAGGGATGAAATGAAGAAGTGAGAAAATAATAATAGTTCTCTTTGAAATTTGAGAATTAGTTAGTAAATTTTTTGGTGTTTGTATGATGCTGAGAAGTGTGGTTTGAAAAATGTTATGTCTTTTTCGGTGCTTAGATAGTAATGTGAAAGTGAAATTGAAAAAATTGACCGCAAAATAATATTCAAATAAAAATTAATTAAAAAATTTGGAATGTAATTAGCATACAAGTGAGATTTACATGATCACAAAATTAACTGTTTTGAACTACAACTTATTACAAATGAGATTTACATGACCACAAAATTAACCGTAAGTGGGGAAATGGTTGTGTAAAAGAGAAAAGAGAAAGAAAAAACAGCTTTTCATTTTTCTTTTCCAGCATTTGAATAGATTGAGAAGTGAAAAATGCCCCTTCTCCATTTCATTACTCCTGCCCACTTCCTGGAATCCAAACAACCCCTTAATTGCTACCCGATCTCATTGACATGCTCAGTTCTTGTTTGGATAAAAATCCCATGGATTTCATTTAGGATAAGAATCTTTTGATTATATCTCTGTTCCTTCCAGTGAGAGTGATCGCTCAAGACCTTATGTAGTTATATTTTAGAACTTTTCTCAACATTAATAAAGAAAGTTTACCATGATATCAGAATCCTAAGATTTTGATCCTTTGAAATCTTCATTGTCATCATCACTCTGTCATCACAACCATCATTCTCAACTTCTTCTTCCATCATCTTTTCCCTTTTCTTTAGATCTAATTTGATTAGAATTCAAATCTACATAAAGAAAAAGAAAAGGATGTTCACATGAACAGTAGCACGAGGATGTCGTCCATGGATGAACAAAAAGAGTTATAAAAGAGAGGTAAAGTCCTGGTGGGATTTGATGTTGGTTTCAAACAACAAACAAAAACAAGGCATATAAAATTCAAGAAAAAAACATATGGATCGGGTGTGAAGGAAACAACGCGCATAAAGAGGTCAATCTGAAATTCTATCGGTCTGAAATGCTGTTAATCTGAAAGGTGAAATTGTTTTGACCATAAATAACTAAATTTGAGTTCGATTTTGATAATTTTCGAGTTGATTCAAAGGTTTGGGTGTTCTGAACACTATGACAGAAGTGGGTTTGGCCAGATTCTACTGTTGGAGTATATTTTATATAGGTGATGAATGCAAGTTTAAAGTTTAAAGTATATTTTATATAGTTAGGTGTATTAATCGATGGTTTAAGGCACGTTTTCAGCACTGTCTACATAAAGTCATGTTCGTATTTTGTTTTTTACATTTTTGTTTGGAATTCTGTATGCATTTGCATCACATAACATAAGAATAAGATTCACAGGTGAATTCGCCTGTAAGATTCAGTCTGGTTATAGTCCAGTTATGAGTTTCAATTCAGATCTATTCTGATTTCAATTTAGTTCCGACAACTTCTAGTTTGTTCAATTTGAATTTTGGCAATTTGTCTTCGGCAATTTGTCTTGATTCAGTTTGGTTCAGCTTAATTTTTAGTTTTGCAATCTGTATTTGTTTAGATTTGGTTCAGCTTGGTTTTCTTCGGTTCAGTTTAGCTCCCGATTTTGCAATCGTTTGCAGATGAGAGGAAGATCTGTTTGAATTCTATTTTGGTTTTTCAGCAAGTTGATGACTTGTTTTAGGTAATTTGCATTTAGAATCTACGTCTAAATTTGAGGAGTTATCTGTGAAGTTTAGAGGATTGCTTGAATTCGTTTGAGATCTCAGGAGAGAAATATTTGATTTTTTTTGAGATTCCAAGTGATGATCGTTCAAGAGTTTGTTTGAGGTTTCAAAGAAGAATCATTTAAGTTCGTTTGAAATCTCAAGAGAAGACCATTTGAGTTTGTTTGAGGTTTCAAGGGAGGATTATTTGAGTTCATATTGAATCTAAAGGGAAGATCATTTGATTTCGTTTGAGGCTTCAAGGAAGAATCATTTGAGTTTGTTTTTTTAATCCTGAGAGAGGATTGTCTGAATTTGTTTGGATGGTTTACTTCAGTTGCGCATCATTATCAACAATTCAACATTTATATCAACAATTAGTATTTCAGCATCGACAATTTAGCTGTTCGATGTCGACATTAAATTTTCAGTAGTTGCAACAATTTTTCTTAGTTTGTTGGACAAACACGTGATGTTATACCAATATGAGTTTGAGAAGGGGAATGTTAGATATAATAGTAATTAGTTAATTGGTAGAGTTATTTAATCATAGTCCTAATAGTATTTTGAGTCCTAAAGTCTTGGTAATAATTTAAGTCATAGTTTGAGTTAGATTTGGTCTTATATGACTTATATGAAAAGGGAAGTGCTCATAACCTTATGTAATTATATTTTGTCACTCTCCTCGATATCAATAAAAAAAGTTTAACAGATAGGATCAACAGAAGATTGTCAAACAAACAAGATATTTGTGAATAATTCATTTTTGGATAGGTATTTAACTCAGTTTTAGCTCCGACAAACTTCTCAAAATTAGAAACTAGTCAAACTCAAACTAGGCTTGCTCACTCATCTTTCGGCTCAAATAAGCTCGATATGTCATATTTAAATATATTTACAAAAGAAAAGAGCATGTTTTAGTTGTTTTATTGGTGAGAAAACTAAAGAGAAATGTTTGATAAGTTTGTAGTTTTCCCTTCTAATATTTCACTTTCATAATTTTACTTCATAGAAAACTTAGGAGTGGTAACTGTATAAAATTTTCTAGAAGAGGATTTTGAAGTGTTGGTAGGCTTACCGAGTTAGAGATGAAATCTTGGGCAAGAGTAGCTGCCGCCCCCGACCTAGACCCGCCGCCGCCCCGACCTCTTTGTTCACGACACCGACCTAGGCCCGGGCACCGGTCTTCCATTCACCCCTTTCAAGGGGGCAATTGATCGAGGAGTTCGAGAGTGACGCTCTCCCAGGGCTTAATCTTCCATGGTTGATTCCTGCCTTGTCTCCTCTTCAGCTATTGCTCCCTCCTGGGTTCTTCTTTGTTTCTTTACCTGCTCTGCATTTTCTTGGTGATCCCATCCCCTTTTTAGGGCTGGTGAGAACCGCTGGAGATTTCTTTTGGTCGACATATTTCTATGATGCCGGCCACTAGATCCCGAGTTGGGATCTATAAAGAAGTTGAGGGAAGGTTGTTGGAGGGTGCTACTGGAGATGAGACATCGCCCCAAGGCCAATTTCAGCCGATTGGTGCTGCAGATGTTGTGCGGCAGCAGGTTAATGATGTAGTGCAGGTGGAAATTGCCTCTGCTTCTTCCGATTCTGAAGGCCCTGAAGATGTGGGGGTGATGCGTCGGATTCTCGCTTATTGCACAAGACGGGTGATTTGGAGGCACACAAGGTGTTTGATGGAATGCCTCAGATAGAATCTGCTGATATTGAGAAGAAGCGGAGGGTTGTTTCTACTGCAGTGGAGACACAGAAGGGGGCGACTTCTGTTAAGAGAGCCCCGTGGGTTAACTTATTCAAAGACAACCGCAACTTTGACAAGGGTATCAAATTGGATATGGTGGAATCCGGGGAGGATTTGCTGCACATTACGAATGAGGATGTTGATGATGTTGCAGAGATATGGGTGTTCTGTCTAGTGGGCCAATTTACAGGTCGATTCCCAGGCATGGATGCGATCCGGAATATTCGAGAGGGGTGGAAGGTTGAATGTACACACTGGGTCCATCGTTCAGGATGGATAGTCTTTAAATTTACATCAGAGGAGGATAGACTTAGTGTCTTGAACGGGGGACCATACTTTATCTATGGGAGATGCTTGATGCTGAAGAACATGCCAAGGTGCTTCAGATTTGGAGGTGAAGAGTTTGCTACAGTACCGGTCTGGGTTCAATTACCGGATCTTCCACTTGAATGTTGGAATGCCCGCGCTTTGAGCAAAATTGCGTCCAGAATTGGGAAACCAATCTCCACTGACAAGATGACCTTAACTAAAGAGAGGCTTTCTTTTGCCAGGGTGATGGTGGAGGTGGATGCTTCAAAGGAACTCGTCTCATCGTTGGAAATTAAGCTACCGACTGGTGACATTTATAACCAATTAGTAGTTTTTGAGGTTAAACCTAAATACTGTAAGAAATGCAAGGTGTTTGGCCATATGGAGGGTGATTGCAGCAAAGTTTTGGAAGGGACAAAGCATACGGATTATGTGCCTCGGAAGATGGGACGGCCAGGTGGTGTGGCTATGCAAAAGAAAGGGGAGACTAGTGGGAATCTGAGCGTTGCCATGGGGACATCGGGCATGACTGTGCCTATAGGTGCTCCGAAACAGGCTGTTGGTGTGAATCAAGGTGATGTACTAAATGGGGGCAGCAAGCATGGTACGGGTACTACGGAGCCTATTCTGCTGCCAGAAAAGTCTGTTCAGGCAGCAGAAATTTCTGTTGTGCCAGAACAGTCCGAGAAGAGACCGGTTGAAGCTGAAGTGCAACGGTTACCTGATGTGGGATTGGGACATGAGGGGTCTAGAAGTCTTAATAAAATGAAGCAGAAGATGGGTCCTGAACTTAGATCGGGGGCTTCTGACAGGCTCGTATCTCAGGATGAGAGGCACGGTCTGGGGGCGACCTTGGAGGAATCTTCGGTCCAGATTCGGGAGAAGATCACAGTAGGGGGCAAGGAAAATAAGACTGTGGAGGTGACACAGAGTCGTCAGGCAGTTGTGAGGGAGAATCGGAAACTGACAGAAAAGGGTCTCAGCTTCGCCTCAGTAACTAAAGGAAAAACGAAGGGGAAATCCCTTCAACCTTCCAAATGAGGCTGGCATTTTGGAATATCAGGGGGTTTCACCTACCCCTAAAACAAAAGGGTGTTGAGGCACTGGTAAAAAAGAGGGAGATTGGTTTAATGGCAGTATTAGAGACTAAACTTTCAGAGTCAGGACTGGAAGTGTTCATGCAAAGGAGGTTTAAAGGTTGGAAGCAGGTCAACAACTTTGGTTCTCATGGTGGAGGTAGAATTTTAATCCTGTATGATCCATTGAAGATTCAGCTGGATACTCTGGAGATTCTCCCTCAGATTATTCACTGCAGGGTGGTATGTAAGGTATCATCAGTAACTTTCATTGTTAGTTTTGTTTATGGGTTCCATTCCATTGGGACTAGGAGAAGCCTATGGGAGAACTTAATTAGGTGGGGTGATACTCTGTCTGAGCCTTGGCTTCTGATGGGGGATTTCAACAATATCTTGAGACAGGAGGAGAGAGTGTGTGGTGCGGAGGTGTCACAATACCAAATTAAGGACTTTACTGAGTGTTGTGATGAGTTGGGACTGTCTGACTTACAGTTCACGGGATGCCACCTGACTTGGACCAATGGTACTGTATGGTCTAAGTTGGATAGAGTGATGGCCAACCCACTTTGGCATCAGAGGGCCTTCTACTGCCATGTGGAATTCTTACCTTCTGGTTGTCTATCGGATCATTCCCCTGGAATAGTCTCTTGCTGGAGAGGCCCCGAACGGTAAATAGACCTTTTCGATTCTGGAATTTCTTGGCGGGTCATGAGGACTTTCGGGAGACTGTTAGAGCTGCCTGGGATATTGAGATAGTAGGTTCTCTTCAATTTCAGTTTTGTCGCAAGCTAAAGCTATTGAAGGCCCCGTTGAAACTTCTCAATGAGAGGAATTTTGGTCATATTGCTTCCCGAGCTGAACGGGCTAGATTACTCCTTAAACTGGCTCAGGTACAGATCCAAACTCAAATTGATAATTATGAACTTCAGGAAAAGGTTGTGGAGTTACGTAAAAATGCATTGGCCTTATCTAAGGCGGAGATGGACTACTTTTACCAGCTGGCTAAATGCACCTATGTTTCTAAATCTGATAAATGCACTAAGTTCTTTCACAGTATTGTGAAAAGAAACAGGGGAGGGGTTATGTGGCGGCTATTTCTAAGGAGGATGGTTCATTGACGGAGTCGACGGAGGAGGTAGCATTGGAATTTAGTCGATACTTCGAGGGACTTCTGGGTATTAGTTCTCAGGTAGAGCATGTTGACCCACAGGTGCTTCATTGTGGGGAGGTTATCTCATCCCATCAAGCTTGTGATCTGTTGAAGGAGGTTACCTCGGAGGAGATAAAGGAGGCACTGTTCGGTATTGGGAATGACAAGGCACCGGGTCCGGATGGATATAGTGCACTCTTCTTCAAGACAGCATGGGATATTATTGGTGTTCAGCTTTAAGGAATTTTTCTTATCAGGATCTCTTCTGAAGCAAATGAATCACACTTTGATTGCTTTAGTGCCTAAATCTGCTCATGCTAAAGCTGTGAGTGAATTTAGGCCTATTGCCTGTTGTAATGTGATCTATAAAGTGATTTCTAAAATCCTGGCTGCGAGGCTGCGACCTGTGCTCGGAGGAATTATAGATAATTCGCAATCTGCTTTTGTGGAGGGCCGGAGTATGATTGAAAATATTCATTTGGTCCAAGAGTTATTGCGAAAGTATACCAGGAAGAGGATATCCCCGAGATGCTTGATTAAAGTGGACCTCCGGAAAGCATATGATTCGGTCTCTTGAGAATTCCTTGCTGAGGTAATGACTGATCTTAGATTCCCAGACAGATTTATTGGATGGATTATGCAATGTGTAACTTCTCCATCTTATTCTATTGGCATGAATGGAGGGATGTGGGGGATGTTCAATGGAAAGAAAGGATTGAGACAGGGTGATCCTTTGTCTCCTTTTCTTTTTCTTATATGCATTGAATATCTGTCGAGGAGTCTAAAGGTGAGTACAAACAGATTGGGGTTCAAATTTCACCCTAGGTGTGGAAAGCTTAGGTTGTCACACCTGGCTTTTGCTGATGATCTCATGCTCATGGCGAGAGGGGACATTCCTTCTGTCAGAATTATTATGGATTGCCTCAGGGATTTTGGTTTGAAATCGGGACTGAGTACTAATTTGCTCAAGTCTAGCCTCTTTACGGCGGGAGTATATGGAGAGGAACTTGTTCAAATGAGGCAGTTGACTGGTATCCCTGTTGGTGTGATGCCTTTCCGTTATCTCGGTGTCCCGTTGGCGGCTCAGAGGCTTCAGTTGGATCATTTTGCACCTTTTGTTGATAAAATAACTATGTATATCAACTCATGGGTGGCTTCCACTCTTTCTTTTGCGGGTAGAGCTGAGCTTATCAGATCAGTGCTACAAGGAGTGGATTGCTTCTGGCTATCTATTTTTCCGGTTCCAGGTGCTATCATAGAGAGGATTACTCGGTTGTGCAGGAATTTCTTATGGCATAAGCGCCATCATCCGGTTTCATGGAAATCCATGTGTTTGCCAAAATCAGAAGGTGGATTAGGATTCCGAGATCTAAAAACTTGGAATGATTCCCTGCTAGCAAAATCCTTTTGGAACATTCACAAGAAAAAGGACACTTTATGGGTGCGTTGGGTGCATCATATGTACCTTAAAGGGGATGTCTCTGCTTGGGAATGGAAATGTATTAGGGACGACTCGCCATTGATAAAGAGGCTAGTTGCGATACGAGATAAAATATGTCTTGTAGAAGGTTCAGTTGAGGCGGCAAAGAGGAGGTTATCCTCTTGGGCGGTAGGTGAGCGGATGTGCATCTCGCTTGGATATGACTTTTTCAGATATAAAGGTCCCAGGCTAGCTTGGACAAGCTCAGTTTGGAATTCGTATGTCACACCAAAGCATGCTTTTACTCTGTGGCTTGCAGTGCGGAAGAGGCTACCTACAAAAGATAGATTGACCTTTCTTCAGGTTGATGGATTGTGTGCACTCTGTGTTGGTAATAGGGAATCGGCAGAACATCTATTCTTTCAATGTTCCTTCTCTGCTATGGTTTGGAGATGCATTAGAGAATGGCTGGGTATCTCTCGGGGGATGTCAACTATCTCTAGTGCTCTTAAGTGGATAAAAAAGGAGGCGAAGGGCTCCAGTGGAAAATCAAAAGCTAAAAAGGTGGCCCTTGCTTGTACTGTTTATCATATTTGGAATGCCCGCAATATGAAAATTTTTGAAGGTCAGGCCCAGGAGGTGGTTTCTACTGTATTCAAGATTAAACTGCACATCTATAGAGGACTATATTTACTTTGGATCCAAATGACACGGTGGAGTTTTGAGGAGTCTGGAATTATGACAGAAAATCTTGACTATCAGCAGTTTTAGTCGACTAATATGGGTTTTTAGTCGACTACATTCAAGTATAGTCGACTAATTTTTGGGCATAATCGACTCCTGTGGCAACAGAGAAGACGGATACATCCAGATCAACTTTTTAGTCGACTTGACTCTTTGGATAGTCGACTTGGTGAAATTATAGTCGACTAGGCTTTCTGACCTAGTCGACTTGGTGCATATATAGTCGACTACTTCTTCTTGGAATAGTCGACTCCTGTGGCAACAGAGAGGACGGATACATCCGGATTAACTTTTAAGTCGACTGGACTTTGTGATTAGTCGACTTGTAGGAAATATAGTCGACTAGGCTTTCTAACCTAGTCGACTTGGCATGTATAGTCGACTAGTCTTCTGACTTAGTCGACTATAGCTGTATAGCCGGTTGGGCTTTATCTCTGTATATATGGTTTTGATAAATAAAATTTACATTCTCCAAAAAAAAAAAACTTGGGCAAGAGTAATTAAGCAAAGACCAAGAAAAGAATTGTGTACACAACCAATTTCATTATATGTTAGGTCAATTTTCAAACCTATTTTACCAAGATGATTGATTGAGATGTTAGCCAAGCTCCACCTTTGACTTGCATTCATGCCTTTGTACATTACTTGGTATGCTACACAACCATGTCTTTCTTCAAAGTTGCTCATTTATGAATATTCCTTGTGCCTCTCTTGTTTGGCCTATCATGACCATAATGCTTTACATGCTCACAAACTTGTCCAACCATGGTGCTCTGCTTGTGGGGACACCACCCCCCCACCACTTTAACTGTGGCTTCTCCATTTTTGCAGAAAACCAAACGCGAGAATTATGTTTTATGTATCATCTGACTAGTTCAAAGTAACAATGGAGGCACCACCCATTACTCTTTAGACCTTTGACCTAAACCAAAATTGCTATAAGATTATTTTCCACCACATTCTAACAAGTCTCCAAGTAGCACAATCATCCCTCTCGCGTGATGATGTTGCAAATTTTGCATACACCAACAATAACAGTTGTTTTCCTTGTCCTTTTAAACATTGAGCCCAAAATAAACCCAATTCTCAAAATTTTGCTTTTAATGCCTTGGTCATTGAAGTGATTATGCCACAATTACCACCATATCATGTGGTCTTACGAGACTTTGAAGTAATATTGTCCTCTTCATGGTTTTCGTCAATTGGTCATCGGTAACTAGCCATAAATTTGATGATCATTTAGACACATCAGTTTCTAAATAATCTTGACCACTATATTAACTTGCCACCGGCACAACTTTACCTTTCAAATAATTTGACTCGTATGGTAAATGGCAGACAGTGGGGTAGGAAGAATGAAACAGAAATACCATAATTAAGAAGTTCAGATTTTCAATTTCCTTAAGATGGTATTATCTCCATACACTAGAAACGCTTGCCTTCCATGATAATTCTTCCCAAAATAATTCAGGCCAAAAAGTTGGATATCGGCTGCATTCTAAGTGATCAACATAGAACAACACCTACACAGAAGAGAGATGAGAAATCTTGAATATCTTATGATTTGAAAAATAAGGAATGAACTATTTATAATTTTTGAAGAGGTTAGTTGTTTTGAATTGGACTAGTTTCTATGGTTTTACCTTATTGTTCAAAACTTTAAATAGAATAATGTTGGGTAACAAAAACTTAATACTTTCAGACTTTACTTGTGCAAATACAACTTGCAACAATGAAAACATGCAAAATGCCAAGTGTGTCTAATAATACGTCAAATACGTCGAAAGCATGTGCTCACACCATGCACGATGCAATGTGATGTGCCTTAATGTAAGCCTTTTCATCCTTCACTAGATCAAAACAATAGAACAGTATCAATATTTTCATATAAACCTTTTTGCGTTTAATATTCTTTTCCATGTAGGACCATATGGGCGTATTTCCAACTATGCCCAAATTGTTTAGAAAATTTCTAACTTTTCATATTCTCCATAATGTTATAAAACTGTCATGATCTACCACCATCGTAACTATAGACATACAACGGTTCAATACCATCTTTTTTTTATTTATTCTTCTTCCAGTGAATGTCCCTACCAACCTACATCGATGTTGATTGACGTGACAACATATCGTCTTGCAAATTCAATTTATCTTGCAAATCCAATACCATCATCAGAAATTCTAAAACTCTCTCAAGCAATATGTTGAACACCTTGTGTGCACAAGACAAATGTAGAGCCTCATTGAGGGTTTTGTTCCGTGTGGATGCATGGACCCCTAACATTATTGGGATAGACATACAACATTATCAAGTACTATAAAGTACAAATGTAGTCCAATGATACTTAGAATTAATATACTTTTACCCCAAATCGATGAAGGAGAGCTTTGAAAGAGATTTTAGTCATAGAATATGGGGTAAAAGAGATCACACAAACCAACCGCCTGAATTCTAATATAGGATTTCAAAATAATCCCTTCCCGTTGTCAAGCTATACATTGGGTAGGCAGTCACTCATGCATCATGAAAATTACACCTTAGCAAAGAAGCCTCTTTCATGTTGTGATGCCTTTACCCATTGATCACTAGCACCCTCTTTCACTTGATCTATAGAGAAGAGTCAACAATTGCCATCTCTACACCCCCCCCCCACCCCACCCCGGGTTCTCTCTCCCATAGCATAATTCCCACAACCCTAAATGACTCTAGGAAGTACTTCAGATATTGACTGTTCTAATGCTTTTTATTGCATTGAATCTTGCATTGGGTATGTACGTAATACTTGGACACTAATACTTGACGGGTACGTGTAAGATGCATTTGATGTATCATAAAAACTTTGTGATTTTATCCTAGCCTAGATAAATCAAAGCCACAGATGCAAACAAGACTAACAAGTTAAAATTCAAATATATGAATGATGCTTTCACGATTTTATTTGATTTGTTGATGCCTTGAATTTTTACTAATTCATGCAATTTCTTAATAAGAGATGATTGTTCATGTCACTAGTGATTTATATAATTTCAAAATAGTTCATAAAAACTAAGTTTTGCACACTCTAAGGTTTTGTGGAATTTTATTTTTAACCTTACAAATTCATGCTCCAGATATGAATATTAACACGTGCGCGCACACACAATTTGCATTCACATGTACTCATGTTTTAAAAATTGTCATGTTCATGTATACATAAGAGGATACTTGTATCCCATATCCATATTGGTACATCATAGCATTGAATACATGGAAAATACGAATTTTGATGTAAGATTTCTTAAGTTTTGCCGTGTCACTATTGATGTAAGATCGATCAATATGATATAGGGCAAAGATATTAGAATGTTGCTTGTGGGTCTTTCCCTTGAGTTTCAAAAAGATTTTGTTCCTACAAAATTTCGCCTGTTGTAGACACAATAATGATACCCAGGGGATCCACATTCTCGTTCTTTACTCTAAACAGTATATAATTAACTATAATGAACACTTCCTACAAGAATACTCGACCAATACAAGCTAAAACAGCTTGATCAGTTTCTTACAATAACAAATGCACTCGATTCAACATGCCTTGAAGTATGTTTCTACTTTAGCTAAAGCACTAGTAACAACTATTTTCGTTAACGTCCACTGAGACAACAGCTGATTTAGCCTCTTCGATTGTCAACATTAATTTTAGGAGCAGGGCTTAGAAGTTTGGTTGTCAACAGTTGATTCACCTTTCTGCAAAGCAGTACATCCCAACAGGAAATAGTCAATACGCAACAATTTTATCACTCCATTTCACCAGAAGTCTATTACACCTTGTTAAGCAGAGAAATTACTACTGATCCCTAAAGAAAGAGCAACTATCATCAACGTCCTGATACTGATATAGAAGAAATGGTTGCTGTTGATGAGACAAACGACTGGATATAATCATCAAACGCTATATTCTGGTGCGATGACAGGGAGCTAAAGCTCAGGAAGCTGGTCGATAGCTCAGGGAGTTCTGCATCTCCATCCAGGATCTGCATCACTTTCCGCATGCTCGGCCTAGCTGCTGGCATTGGATGTGAGCATATCAGACCGAGCTTCAGAATTAACTCCACCTCATAGGTGCAGTAATCCTCTCCTAATCTTGAATCTATCGTCTCCATCAGAGATTCCTGTCGCCAACTCTCCAGCACCCAGTCCACCAGGACAAGCTTCTGGCCCTCAGTACGGGGCTCGAGTGGCCTCCTACCACAAACTACTTCAAGTAAGAAAGCACCAAATGCAAACACATCGGTTGCAGTTGTTGCCTTGCCAGTTAAAGCAAGCTCGGGAGAGATATATCCCATAGTTCCCACAACATGAGTGGTCTGAGGATCAGTCCCACGATCATATAATCTTGCAAGGCCAAAATCTCCAAGCTTTCCATTCAATTCACTATCTAACAATACATTGCTGGCTTTGATGTCTCTGTGGAGCACAACCTGCTCCCAGTCTTCATGCAGGTATAAAAGACCTGATGCCACTCCCTTGATGATTCTGAACCTCTGAGCCCAATTGAGAGCAGGCTTCGTGTGGTCATATAAGAACTTATCAAGACTGCCATTGGGCATAAATTCATAGACCAACAGTAGCTCACTTTTACGACGGCAGTAACCTAAGAGTTGCACAAGGTTCCGGTGGCGAAGCTGGCCAATGCTAACAATTTCAGCCACAAACTCTCTCATTCCTTGTCTTGATTCATGAGAGATTTTCTTAACTGCAACCTCCATCTTCGAAGTAGGAAACACCCCCTGTAGACTCTACCAAAGCCTCCGGTGCCCAGTAACTCTTTGTCTTTGAACCCTTTGGCTGCTTGACACAAATCTTTGTATGAGAACCGATGAGGCCCGTATTCAATCTCCCAATCTTCATGTAGCTCAGCATATTTCATTCTCCTCCTCACAATGAGCACAGTGGCAACAACAATTAACAGCACAAATAAACTTGAAGATATTGGCAGCAATATTGCCAAAATGTGTGAATTGCCTTTCGCTTCAATAAGAGGTATTGAAGGAAGCTTGGTATAGTTGAGATTTTCAACTACCCCATTCATATTGAAGCTCCAACCGAGAATGTAATGGAAAGTATGAAAAGGACCAGTTGACGCAGAAAAACCGATATACATAGGATCCAGCATCACGCTTGCAAGATCAAAGGCAGAGGATAAGAGCGGCTTATTAGGTTTAGGCATTCCTAACGGGGCCAAGGTAACAGTGAGTTGCAGCTCTTGGCCATCAAAATCTATCCACACTTGCATTGATTGGCCACTCCTAAGAGTCAAGTTCTTAAACAAACCAGTGCTATTCTCAAAGTAACCAGCAGTATGAGACATGTTGGAGTTCAAGCTGTTGATATCAATTCCAACATGGTTGTCATTGATATCTTGGAATTCAGGATTCTGGATGGTATCAAACTCAACAGCAAAGATGTGATTGGTCAAGTCGCCATTGTTGGTTATATTGAAGAGGCCCAAGTATTGGGCTGGGAAAGCAGCTGAGAGGTCAGTGGTTGGAGAGATGAGGAACGCGAGACCATGGCCACTAAGATCAGAATTGTCAGAGCAAATAGCAAACACAAAAGTAGTGGAGAAAGAGCGGGCTTTACCTCCGGGAAACTTGAAGTAAAGTGGGACTGGATGGAAGGCGTGGCCATTCGTATTATCTATGGTGTTGTCCAGCGCAAGGAGGCCATTAGATGTGATTGATGCTACGCCGTTGAGGGTCATGTTGGCACTACTGAATCCATTGAAGGTGAACTTGTCAACATCTGAGCTTGTGAGGTTTAGGAGTAAGAAGAAGTAGAAGAAGAAGAGGAAGAAAAAGAACAAAGGCTTTATGAACATGGATGGCATCTTTAGCCCAGCAAACTGGGTAACAGCCTCAAGAAAGGTTTTAAGTAGCATGAGATTCTTCGCTGGTGCTCAGTTCATGATGATGTGTTCCACACAACTGATTTAGTTTCCGATCTATCAGCTAACTGTTACAAATTTGTACAACCTTATTCTTTCACCCTTGTCACGAGTAACATGTGAATCTACCAACCACAAGGCAATTCAGTCCTGTTTGTTTCTTTGTCAAAAAACAGAATTTCTGATTGCCCGTCAAATGATAATTCTTTCCCCCTACAGTAATTTTTACAGAGATCTAACCTTTTCTGCTCCCCTGCGAGAAGATTTTTGCTGCCTCACTGTAGCTGTACGTTTGCAATTATTTTAGTGGGTCACGCATCAATTTCTCCCCACCACTAAAAAACCAATCAAACACATTATTCTGAAATCTGCTGTTACAGTGATTTTTCCTGAGATCCAACCCTCAAATATTCAAAACAAGCAGGCCCCACAGAGAAACGTGGAGGAAAAAAACAATTGATCCATAATTCAACTGTCGGACATTTCACTGTTATTATCATCCAAGGTCCTCTTTTCATCAAATGGTATCAATCAAAGGCCATAATTCTAAATTAAAGTTTATGGCCAGCAACTATCAGTCAGCCAAATCAACTATTATGTACAAGTTGGTTCTAGACTCCTAGTGAGTTCTGAAGAAGTAACTATTATGTAATGATAGGAAAAAAAGAATAAAGTTACTTATCTAGAAGGTCAACTGATGTATATGATTTGCCAAGGCTGTAACAAATAATGCAATTTAAGCACACCGAAGAGAAGAAACGCAGCCCAGCGCAGGAAGCGGCACTAATCTCGTGATATGAGAAAGGGTCAGGTGTTTATTCAGCCTTACCCCCTAATGAGAACTTGCAAGGTTGAACCGTGAAAGGGGAAAAAAAAAGGTTCCTCTGAGTCTTTGTAGAAAATAGTATTGATTGAGAGAGAGATCATTGTGCCCTAGACTTGTTTATCTTATAATCATTCCACAAAAGAGACTGAATATACATTGCAACCCAAAATCATTGCTTATTACCATGTCACAACAACCTCCTTTCGCTCTTTTATTTTAACTGCTAATCAACACGCTAACCAACTTTTATTTACGAGGTGTTATTACAAGGTGATGATGACAGTTCAGTAGGAAAGGCAGTGAAGATAATTCGTAAAAGATAACATTAGATAGGAGCAATTGACAACCAATTGACGCAATATTTGACACCCATTCCCAATTTCTGAGGCTAAATGATATGAATTGTTGAGGCAATAGGACAGCCTTCACACGCAGTAGGCTTGACCAAACGACACAAAGAAAAGTCACCCTCTCAATTGTAAACTTTAGTCTTAAAGTGGACCAGGCAGCTTAGCTTGAAATTGTCAGCAGTTGAAAGGATCAGCATCCAGGACACATAGTTATGTGTGTGCAGTCAAGTCAAGGTGAAAGAATCAAGGCAGTAGCTATCAAAATGGAAAAACTTGAGACTTGTCTAAGGTCAATGAAGAAGCAGCAGCATCAAACACACGCCATATCCCTTCATGTGAACATCAAGACTAAAGTTTATAATTAAGAACATTAGACAGGAGCAATTGTCAAGCAATTGATACAATATTAGTCACCCGTTCCTAATTTCTGAGGCTAAAGTATATGAATTGTTGAGGCAAGAGGACAGCCTTCACATGCACTAGACTTGACCAATATGACACAAAGAGCGGTCACTCTCTTAATTATAAACTTTAGTCTTCGGGGTTGTTTGCTTGCCCCCAAAGTGGGCGGAAAAGGAAAACATTATTTTTCACATGAACAGTAGCATGAGGGTATTGTTCATTTTGAACAAATAACAGAGTTAAAAAAAAGAGAGGTAAAGTCCTGGTGAGATATTGATGTTAGTTTCAACCAACAAACAAAACAAGGCATATAAAATTCAAGAAAAAAAACATACGGATCGAGTGTGAAGGGAGACAACAAGCACATGAAGAGGTCAATCTGGAATTCTGGAATTCTGTCAGTCTGAAATATGGTTAATCTGAAAGGTGAAATTGTTTTGATCTTTGAGGTTGATTTTGATGATCTTAAAGTCGATTCAAAGGTTTTTGGGTGTTCTGAATACAATGGTGGAAGTGGGTTTGGCATATTCTACTGTTGGAGTATATTTTATATAAATAGGTGTATGAATCGACGGTTTAAACTACATTTTATATAGATAGGTGTATGACTCGTTGGTTTAAGGCCCGTTTTTAGCGCTTTCTGCATAAAGTTTTGATCGTATTTTGTTATTTAGATTTTTGTTTGGAATTTTGTATGCATTTGAATCACATAATAGAAGAATAAGATTCACAGGTGAAATTGTTTGCAAGATTGAATCTGGTTATAGTCTGGTTATGAGTTTCATTTCAGATATGTTTTGATTTCAATTTTAGTTTGGACAACTTCCAGTTTGCTCAATTTGAAATTTTTGGCAATTTGACAATTTGTATTCAGCAATTCGTCTTGGTTCAGGTTGGTTCAGCTTAATTTTTAGTTTTACAATCAATGTTTATTTAGATTTGGTTCAACTTGGTTTTCTTCAGTTTAATTTAGCTCTCGATTTTGCAATCATTTGCAGATGACAGGAAGCCTTGTTTGGATTCTATTTTGGTTTTCAGCAAGTTGACGACCTGTCTTAGGTAATTTGCAATTGGTATTTACATTTAAATTTGAGCAGTTATATGTGAAGATTAGAGGATCGCCTGAATTTGTTTAAGGTCCCAGAAGAGAAATATTTGAGTTTGTTTGAGATTCCAAGGGAAGGTTGTTCAAGAGTTTGATTGAGATTCCAAAGGAGGATCATTTAAGTTCGTTTGAGGACCCATGAGATAATCATTTGAGTCTGTTTCAAATCCCAATTTGAGTTTGTTTGAGGTTTCAAGGGAGGATTATTTGAGTTCATATTGAATCTCAAGGGAAGATCATTTGACTTTGTTTGAGGTACCAAGTACGACTCATTTGAGTTTGTTTTCGATCTTGAGAGAGGATTGTCTGAATTTTCTTGGATAGATTTTCTTCAGTTGCGCATCAGCATCAACAATTCAACATCTATACCAGCAATTAGTATTTCAGCATCGACAATTTAGTTGTTCGAGTCGACATTAGTTTTTCAGTAGTTGCAACAGTTTTCCTTAGTTTGTTGGACAAACTTGTGATGTTATACCAGCGTGAGTTTGAGGGGGAATGTCAGATATAATAGTAATTAGTTAATTGGTATAGTTATTCAATTATAGTCTTAATAGTATTTTGAGTCCTAAAGTCCTAGTAATATTATAAGTTATAGTTTGAGCTGAATTTGGTCTTGTATGGGTGTATATGAAAAGGGAATTGATCATAACTTTATGTAATTAGATTCTCTATTTTAAATATCGATCAATATCTCATTTTTTGCTTGTTACCGATACGAAATGGGAAAATCTTTCGTCCATATCGTTTGCACTAAAAGACGGACGATATTTGAAATATCGGCCGATAAATCGCCCTATATGAGTTGGCACAATATCGACCGATATAGATTTATTTTAATTGGGTTCATTTTTTTGAACCCATCAGCATTGAATTCAAACCCATCTCGTCACTGAACTATATAAGTGTTGTTTGCATCGTTAGGGCTCGATAAAAATTGCTCCTTAATTTTTCTCCTCCGTGAATTGACGGCGACGACGCTTGATTTTCAGGTAAGTTGATTATACTTCTAATCTTATATTTTTCAATTTCATGAAATAAGTTATTTATTACACGATCTACGACTGTATACAAATGTACATTATTTTTTTACCGTCTTTGCATGCATATTACATCCTTTTATTTTATAGATGATATTCATGACACTAAACCAAATTTTAATTTTCAATATTTCATTATATACAGTGTTCGATATAAACGCCGGATATGCGCGCGAATCTCCGATATCTCCCCGATATCTAATATGAAAAAACCACATCCGATATGATCCCGATATTTGATATTTAGAAACTTCATTATATTTTGTAACTCTCCTTGATATCAATAAATAAAGTTGAAGTGAATATCCAGAGCTGAAGAAGGAAAAAAGCATGTCAGTCTGCAGTTGCAGACATGAAGCTTAGTCACATGCATGACACGTGTCACCGGTGGAGAAGACACCTTATTTCAGTTTCCCAGTAATAGTAGAATTCTATGTATTTTTACTTTCTTTATTTTAGAGTTGTATTTTTATTTTAATTAAGAGTTTTAGTTTTTTTATTTTGGAATTGTACGATTCTATTTTAGAGTTGTAATTCTATTTTGATTAAGAATTTTAGTTGTATTTAAATTTTGTAAAAACCTATATAATGCTTTCTTGTATCAAACAATAGAAGGCGAAAATAGTGAAAATTTTGAATTAAATTATATTGTGTGAGATCTTTTGTTATCTCAACTTTGTTTATGATATATTTCCTAACTTTTCTCAATATTGAAACCCTAACCCTAATCTCTAATCTCCCTCTTCCACAGTCGTCACCGTTCTTTCTCTCTCTAATTTCATCTCTCCCCTTTTCCCCTCGTTCTCTCTCATTCTTCAATTTTTTCTTCTTCCTCCGTCCACTCCACAGTCAAGCAAAGGAACCAAACAATACTATCCCCTCCTTGTACCAGCGAACCCATCTCTCTCTCGTTCTCTCTCTTTCCTACTGTCAGCAATCCCAACCCGAGCTCTCACCACTGTCTTCCTTGTCCCTTGCCTGCAGCCCACGCAAACCACCTCGCCTTCCTCTTCCCCCTGGTTCTTCCCGAGCATCACCGCCAGCCCGATGACACCAATCCCTCTGCTTGTCCCCTCGCTTGCGCAGCCCCTCCCTATCGAGCTCCTTCCTCTCCTTTCTCTCGTCTTCCCGCCGCCTATTGAACCGACGACAACCCCACCACCTCTTCTTCCCTCTCTCTCTCCTCTCACTCGTGCTGCCAACCGGTCGCCTCCTCTCTTGCCTGCGCCGCCGATTCGCCCCATCTACATCACTTCAGATCCACCGCCATCACGTCTTCAAATTACCTAAGCGGGTTGCCACTATCACCACATTGACCGACCTGATTCATTAAGAGTTTTGGGTTTAAGTCAACAAACTCGCTTGCTACATAGACCCAACCCGCGTGAACAATAACGAGTTCAGATAGAAGCAGACCTGTTATAAGCCACCTGCCGTTTTGGATCGTAACTTTCACATTTGGCGTCCGTTTCAGATGATTTTTGAGCATTGGAATCGTGATGATGAGAGCTTCCCATTAGTGTCCAGTTCAGGTCACTGAGATCTATGTGATCCTCAGTAAGTAATTTTTCTTAATTCAGTCTTTTATTTGTGAGTTGATATTCATATTTATTACTTTATTGAGTTAATCTGCTACCACCAATAATGAGATCGTGAGATTCTGATAGCCCTATAGTTGTTAGTCCTTTACATTGCATTTATAACTATGCCATCTTAATTTAGTACTTGCATTTAATTTATTCGAGATTAGAACGATACAACTGTGTGCATCATTTTGTTGAAATTTATCTGCTTATATATTAGTTTTAATTGTTTTTCTACTCAAAATTGTACAGTTGATTAAACGTAGAAAGTTTACTAAATCACTAATTTCTAACACCCACGCATATCACGTTTCACATCATTTGGTATCAGATCACCGTTATTGTAGGATTTGCATCATATAGACACTTGAATTTTACCACTTTCTTGCATTTAAAAAAAAATCTAGTTTAGGGTTATATTTTTTCATCTTCATTTAGGTTTGTGTAGTGCATGCCCACCGTAGTCGTAACACATATATTCTATAAGGTTTTCCCTCTTTTATAGAGTCCCAACCTATAGTAACGCTTATCAACATAATGGCTCAGCTTACTGCTCGAACTCAGATTATAAGTGAGGTGCGCAAAGACCAACAAGTTGCTTACAAAGGATTGACCAAGTTAGAGACCGCACGAGCCCCCCAAAAAAAAATTGAGGAACCCCCCAGTGTCACCCAATAACAGCTGTAACGCACCTAAACCTGATGACCAATCTTGAAGAGCATCAAGTTGAATGTCTCCACCTTTGATGGACGTCACGATCCTCAATTTTTCCTAAACTGGCTACAAGAACTCAATAGGTACTGTACATGGTATCCCCTTACTGAGCCTAGGAAAGTCAAGTTTGCTGCCATGAAATTGACTGGCCAACCCAGCCAATATTGGACCAACATGAAATCGACGAGAGCATCCCGATATCAGGAGCCTATGGAGACTTGGTCTGACATGAAGGACAAACTTAGGGACAAATACGTGTCAACATCTTACTTTGATTGTCTTCTTGATGACTAGCATTGATTCACTCAAGACACTAAGTCCGCCAAGAACTATGTAGCCTAATTTGATGAGTTCCTCATTTATTGCAGTACCATCGGCACAGAAAGTAACACCCAAATCTTTTCCCGATTTAGGACTGGTCTTAAAGAAGACCTACGAATAGAATTGTTGGCTCGAGGAGTTACCGAACTTGAGAAGGCCTATGCGTTAGTTCAAGATTTAGATTCTATTAAGACCAATCATATCTTTAAGAGTCATGATTATAGAGTCTCAGTGTCTAAACCTTCCCCATCTCCCTAACCCGATAGGTCTAGTACCCAAACCCCTTCACATAGGAATGACATCAATGGCAATAGTCTTGAACAGGACAACAAAAACAAGGACCCCGAGTTTTCCAAAATTAGTGCACAATAAAGTGCCACAAATGTCAAGATGATGGACACTTAGCGGCCAATTATCCTGGTCTCGTCAGAATCATCATAATAGATGGAACACCTACCGAAGCCACTGAGTCAGACTCTGAAGAGTATATTTATGACTTAGGAGATGTTGAAATTGATAAAGAGCCCACAAGTGATGATGTTGATCTCAATTGTATTAATCAAACACCATCAACTCAATTGTCTGTTGTTAGATGCGCCCCCTCCCGAGCTGAAAAAGATGATTGGAGAAACAATGCTATCTTTCACATGTTCACCGAAATTGAAAATAAGAATTGTAAAGTGATTGTGGACAGTGAAATTTGTATCAATGCAATATCGTTCCAGTCAATCAAAAATCATGGATTAAATGTTGTACTTCACTCCACCCATTCAAGGTGTCATGAATTGACTCCACGCCACTTGAGGTCCGACAATGATATCTTATCTCAGTCGATTTCAATCATAAAAAAGACAAGATCTGATTTGATGTGTGATCATCATGAATGCGGGTCAAATTATTTTAAGTAGACCACGCTTGTTCGACAAAAATATTATCATTTATGGTTGATATTTTGTGTCAGTTTGAGTATGAAAGTAAGTAGATTAAGTTACTACCCTTGATATCCAAGATTAGACAACCCAAGTAGACATTCACTTTAGTCAACTCCACCTTCTCCACCTCTCATTGCTTTTGCAAATTAAGGCATGTCTTATGGCCTATAAGCAACGAACTTTTGTTCCTCTCATTGTTAGTTTCAAAACAAGGAGGCATATGCATGATTCGACAGCACATGCAGTAGAAAGTTATGCCCAAAAATAACGTGACAGTCAATTCGCCTTCTGGTGGCCCATCATTTTTGCGCTCTACATTAGTTATGTGAATGCAATTACTATTTTGGTTCTTAATTGAGTGAGCAAGAAGTATGTTCAGTCATGGATATGTAATGGTCTTAAGTTAATTAGCTTTATAAGGATTCAATTATGATTTTCTAAAAGCCAAGTTTTGTAATACCGTACACAGGCTGAATCTAATTAAAAAAAATTGGGTGAATTGTTAATGAAATTTGAGGTTAAGGCAGAAGTCGTATTATCTTCTCTTCTTTCTTTTATTGCTTTTCTACATGAGCTACACTAGATAGAGAGAGCAAAATCTGAGTTCAAACAGAACCAAACAACTGACATGGGCATGAGAATCATTTCAAATAGCATATATATAGATTAAATCCATCTCTGAACTTTCATTTGGCTTAACACCAAACCAATTCAATGTCCACAAAAAAATGGAGCTTTTTTCAAATAAATAAAAATAAAAGGAACTATTTCATGCAATTTCACAGGGACATGATAATATGTATAGCATGGGGGAAAACAACAAGAGAAAATTCAAAGATTCACCGCAAGGGAATAAATTTTGTCATTGAAAACCCAATTACTTTGAGAAATTAAATGTATGTAAACAAATAATAGGCATAATTACCGGACAAATTGTATACGACCATGACTCCAGAAAACGTTACTTCTCCCGTGTCTCGGCCTTGTCTGGTTAAAATTCAGAAAACAAAAAAGAAAGATTCAAGAAACAACAAATGAGATCGAGAAACCCTAACCCTAAAAAAAACTGAGAAACAAAAATGATGAGAGAATGCGAAACGAACAGACAACACATTAGTCGCGAAGGGAGAAGTGATTCCACTAGTACTAGCACGTCGCCATTACTTGTACCACTGTGTGTCTCCCAGTTTCTCAAATTAAATAAAAGGGGTTGTTTGTTTCATCGTAAAAGTCGTAAAGTTCCGTAATTCGTAAATGACTTACAACATAATTACAACTATAACGTTTGTTTGAACCGTAATTCATAAAAGACTCACGCAACCCAGTTACCACTCACTTGCAGTCTAATTATCACTCACTTACAGTTAACTTTGTGGTCATGCAAATTTGTATTATTTTTTTATGTTAATATTAATTTTTTTTAACATTTAGTATTTTTAGTATTTATTTGCAATATTAAAACTTTTTAAATCATCAAATAGTTAATTTTGTGATCAATTTTTCACTCACGACTTACACATTACGACAACCAAACACCGTAAAATAAAATACATTTTCCCACTTACAACTTTATATTACGAACCAAATACCGTAAAACTTACATGTATGTAACTCATTTACAACTGTAAAAGGCTTTACTAATTATGACTTATGAATTACGGCTAATTACGGCGACCAAATAGACCTTAGTGTAAATGTAGCAACTATCATCGACCTCCAGACAAAGCAGAATAAATGTCTGCCGATGAGGCAAAGGACATGATATAACCATCAAATCCTACATTTTGGAGCAGTGATAGACTGCTGGAGCTCAGACAACGTAGCAACAACTCAGGGAATTCTGCATCCCCTTCCAGGATCTGCATCACTTGCCTCGTGCTTGGCCTTGATTCTGGGATTGGATGTGAGCATACCAAACCCAGCTTTAATACTAACTCCACCTCGCAGGCGCAGTACTCCTCCAATCTCGGGTCCACCGTATCCAGCAACGAACCCTGATGCCAACTCTCAAGTACCCAGTCGAATAGAACTGTTTGCTCACTCTCCAGATGGGGCTCGACCGGCCTCCTACCACAAACCACTTCCAGTAGAAAGGCACCAAATGCAAACACATCTGTCACAGTTGTCGCCTTGCCAACTGTAGCAAGCTCAGGAGCGAGATAGCCCATGGTTCCGACAACATGAGTGGTCTGAGGATCAGTCCCACGATCATATAATCTTGCAAGGCCAAAATCTCCAAGCCTTCCATTCAGTTCACTATCTAACAGCACGTTGCTGGCCTTGATGTCCCTGTGGACCACAACCTGCTCCCAATCTTCATGAAGGTATAAAAGACCCGATGCCACTCCTTTGATGATTCGGAACCTTTGAGCCCAGTTGAGAGTTGGCTTTGTACGGTCATGCAAGAACTTATCCAGGCTACCATTGGGCATGAAATCATACACTAGGAGGAGCTCTCCTTTGCGTCGACAGTAGCCTAAGAACTGAACAAGGTTTCTGTGGCGGAGCTTGCCAATGCTAACAATTTCGGCCACAAACTCTCTCATTCCCTGTCTTGATTCATGAGAGACCTTCTTAACTGCAACCTCCATCTTAGAAGTAGGCAACACCCCTCTGTAGACTCGACCGAAGCCTCCTGACCCCAGTAACTCCTCCTCTTTGAACCCTTTCGTTGCTTGAAACAAGTCTTTGTATGCGAACCGATGAGTCCCATAGGCGAGCTCCCAATCTTCAAGCAGCTGAGCGTATTTGATCTTCCTCCTTGCTATGAGCACGCTGGCAGCAAGAGTCAATAGCAGGAAAGAAAATGAAGCTACAGGCACCAATACCTTCAAAACTACTGAATTGCCTTTGGTCTTAACATCAGGGAGGGAAGGAAGCTTTGCATAATCAAGGGGTTCCGCTACCCCTTTCATCTTGAAGCTCCATCCTAGAATGTAATGGGAAGTATGATAAGAACCAGCTGACGAAGAGAAGCCGACAAACATAGAATCAAGAATCAGGCTTGTAAGATCGATGCTTGATGATAACAGTGGCCTATTAGGTTTAGGCATTCGTGCTGGAGATAAGGTAACATTTAGTTGGCTCTTTTCACCATCCAAATCAATCCACACCTGCATTTGTTGGCCACTGATAAGAGTCAACTTCTTAAACAAACCAGTCGCATCCTCATAGTAGCCAGCAGTATGTGACTTGTTGGATTTCACGCTATTGATATCAATTCCAACATGGTTGTCATTGATATCTTGGACATCAGGGTTATCTATAGTGTCAAGCTCAACAGCGAAGATGTGGTTGGATGAGTTGCCCATGTTATTCACATTGAATAGGCCAAAGTACTGGTTTGGGAGAGCAGTAGAGAAATCAGTGGTCCGAGAAATGACAAAGGCAATGCCAGCACCACCGATGTCAGAGTAATGGGGAATCATAGCAAACACAAAAGTTGTGGAGAAGGAGAAGGTTTTACCAGCTGCGGACTTGAATTGAAGAGGGACGGGATAGAAGGCATGGCCCATCATCAGCCGACTGGTGTTGGTCAGCTCAAGGAGGCCATTGGATGTGATCATTGTCGAGCCATCAAGGGTTAGGTTGGCTCCACTGAATCCATCGAAAGTGAATTCAGTTTCACCTGAAGCTATAAGCTTCAGGAGGAAGAAAAAGAAGAACAAAATCTTTATGAGCACAAACGACATCTTTAGTCCTGCAAAACTGGGAAGCAGTCTCCAATAGCTTTAGGCATCTTGAGATTGTCTTTTATGTGCTCAATTCACAATAACGTGTTGCTCACGGCCAATTTAGTCTCCCTTCCACTTGCTGACTATTACAAATTACACAACTTTCTTCCTTGACTCTTGTGTTGTGCATCAAACATAGCAAGTTTCTAGGCAGTTGGTTGGTATTCAACTCCGTTTCAGTTCCGTCATTAAATATTTTTATGTCCTGTCATCATCATCTGCATCAATCTCTTCTCCACCAAATTGTATCGACCCTCATGCACACTTCTAAATAAATGTTTATGGCATAATGAGAAGATAATCACATAATATAGCTAGAATTTTTGTCCCATAAAAAGACTATATAACTGTACAATATAAAAGGTACATGTAATATTTGTTTTGAGAAGAAAATGGAAAATTAAAATCATATCTATATACAGTAATGATAGCTGTGTATCACATGTTATGAGAGTGTACCATAAAGGACAATTGTGTACAACAAAAATAGCTACAAATACAAATAAAAAACATATTTGTGTATTGTAAAACATAAACATGTATCATTAAAATGTCAACGTGAGAAAAGATGATTGTGTATTAAGAGAGATAACAGTACAATAGTGTGCTGTCAAAAAGTGACGGTAGATATTTATGTTGTCAAAAAGTGTAATAGTGTGTTGTCAAAAATAACTATCGTAAAGTGATAGTGTGGCGAAGCAGACTTTGATTCAGACACATGTGGACGACATCTCTGATAGCCACTCAGAGGAGACTAGGGGTGGGGGCGCGATGACGAGTAGGATAATGTGACCGACGGCATCTAAGAGCCCTGTTTTTGCTAGCAACTGTAACATGTGCTGAATTACTAATTATTTTATTCTTTTGTATCAGGGCGGAACCATGTTCACATTACTTCCTGCTTGTTTGGTCGTATGATACTTTTGTGTTTCTTCCCTCCGGCACCTGGGATACACAGCAAAATTTTACTTCAGACGTGTGTTCTATCATATCTGCTTGTATTTTCTGAGTATTTTCATTACAAGCTTATTAATGAAACGCGGGAGGCCTTTTTTGGACCACTGTTATTCTAAAAAAAGAGGGTGCTAGTAGATTAAAGAAACTATATGTGGAGCACAAAAATTTCAACAAGTAAAAGTTACACTTAGAAAATGGATATTAGTGATATTGAAATATTATGCTATGTGTTTGGCTAGGGG
Source organism: Agave tequilana (assembly GCA_038442645.1). Taxonomy (NCBI): domain Eukaryota; kingdom Viridiplantae; phylum Streptophyta; class Magnoliopsida; order Asparagales; family Asparagaceae; genus Agave; species Agave tequilana. Next base: position 51,738 of record JAVJIF010013554.1, on the reverse strand, counting down.
ATACTCCCATTCTGAGGGGTATTCACCCAAATGCTTAAAAAAGAATTTTAACAGCTCCAAATTCTAACCCTATATCTCCAGGGTGGGTTTGTTAAGCCCCTACCCACACTCTGGCACAGGATACCCAGGTCATCCTTTACCTAAACTGCCAAAGGACTTATTCAGGGTGCATCTACTGGCTGGGTGCAGCTCCTAACCAAACTAAGGGAATGGCTCAAAGATGTATAGGCAAGCACCCCTGTATGATCTAGCAGCCAATTGATTGATAGGATTAGGATGACTAATTAATTGGATGATTAGTCAACCTTTCCAGGTGTAACTGTGTATGGAGGTCCAGATATAATCTTACCGAGTTCACATAAACCGCTACACCAACTCAAACCTGTGAAAAAAGTTCAAATTTTCCTTGAGTTCTGAAAGAAAGAAAAAAAATCTATTCCATCTCTCTCTCTCTCTCACACACACACACACACACACACACACAGAGAAAGACAAAAAAAAAAAAAAAAGAGGAGGAAACATTAGATTCAAAGCCTCCAAATTGAGAGATGTATCAATGTAATATCAGCCTTATCTCTCTTTTATCCTCTGCTACTTATGATCATTTTTTATGACAATGGACTCAGAGTCCATCACAATGCCAGGATTACCACACACAGTCTCAAAACAAGAGATATCTTCTCTCTTTACCTCATAATTTCTCTTTTTCCACAAAGCAACGTAATAACCTTCTATTGACAATACAGTGTGTCTGAGCTGTCATAACAAGCTAATGAGCACTCTCCAAAAGGAGGGTGCGAAATTAGGAGTAACCCACAATTCCAGGCCTGACTGGTTCAGCTTGAAATAGACCGTGATGGACACCCCACACCACACATAGAACAAAAGACGTATCTGTTTCAAAATCTGACAAAATGATTACTTGTTGATTGTCAACAAAGATGACACAGAATGATACAGACACCATATCCCTTGTAAAATGACCCCTCCAAATGATGCTGAAATCTATTTGGAGGTTAGAAAAAACACAGAGGATCTTCATCAATATCACATGATTCGTGATAAGGCCAAAGAAAAGTCCCCACATTCAACTGTGGTAGGGGCGGACCCACATACACACCAATGTGGGCGGATGCCCATACTGGAAGTTATAAAATATATTGGAGTGACATATATAATTTGTAATTTTGTGTACGATCTCTTCTCTTTAGATTATTTTTACTAGAATAAACATACTTGGAGCTTTAGCTCAAGTCGTAACTTATTATTGAAGGTCACAAATTTAAGTCTCGGGTGCCACTTTTTTTCTCCCTCTTTTTTCTTATTATATTTACGCCCACACTGAAATTCTTATTATATTTACGTCTATACTGAAAAAATATCTAACATCCACCGCTAATTGTAGTGCTGACTGAGTAAATTCGTGTTTGCACCAAGAAAGGCCTTTAAACATTTCTATCTGTCCCAGTTCAAGGAGAGTGAACAAGCATCATGGCTGCGTAGCCAAATCTATCAGCAGATGAGGTCTTCAATGTCAGAAGAACTAGCAAAACTTCATATGTCTATCCAACTAAGTTCGTAGTTATCGATCAGCGAGTTTCTGCACTTGCCAATCAGTAGGATTACATTCTTGTGATGTTATTTTTATCTAGGATCAGATTTTTCTTTCAGATATCATCCAAATCAGCATGAAAGAATTCAAGATATGGAAACAGGGAAACTGAGTGGTACACTTAGATATGTTTGAAGAACCTTTATATTAAGTAATGCAAATATGGGACAAGTATTTGAGAACTGCTAGCAAGGAACTGGGTCAGGACAACAAGCAAGTTTGTCAGTAAAAAAAGTTGCTAACCTAATTTAAAGATGCCCTTGGTTTTTGTTTGTTTGACAGCTATCCATGGAAAAAATTGCTAGTAGATAAAGCTATAAAGGAATATGTCAATCCCAGGCAAGGTATAAAGGATCCCATTTGGCAAAATTTATCATTTACCATTGACCAGAAAGTTGGGTTAGGAAATGCATATGATCTATTTGACAAATGTTTTAGGATATGGAAATATTATGAAGGAAGAAATTTAGGATTACATGTAAAGTAATAAATATTATTATATGTTTGATTCTCGAGAAATCTGCCTTAGAGTAGAATGAGAGTCTTGAACCCATTACCAGCCATTCTGCAGAAGCAGTTAATTTAGCAACTTTTAGTCCTCATCTATCAGGTATTTCATCAATTTTAGATTCTGTCAATTTTATAACAACTATCTTCGACATGCACGGATCTGGAATGACTATGCATAGATTACCTTTTTTGTGTGATCCTAGTGACGACATTCCTACTTTATTATCACTTCGGGTACTGGAGGGGGCCATTACTATGTTATTAAGCATTTAAAACTTTAATGCAACCTTTTTTGATCCTGCAGGAGGGGAAGCAAGCGGCGGGTCAGTATCAGTAGTCTCATCTCATCTGATCAATCTCATCCCGCACAAGAAAGAAGGAGATTTTGATCCGATACCTGTACTTCGAGGATCCTCAAAGCTTACTTGACATGGTATAAAGTGTTATTGCCCTTTCTTTCTAGGTAGGGTCCTCGCTCCTGCGACCGGCCTCCACTTAGTTGGTAACCATTTTAGACGACGATTTTGGAGTCTCTGATGCGGGTCGGGTTACCGGTCGCGTTACCCCCCCATCGTCGTGGTCACAGCGTGCGACAATGAAGAGGGTGCATGGGAGGCATCGACGTCCCAAGCGCCAAAGGAAGGGCTGGGGAGGGACCCAATCCAACAACCCTTACTGATTTGTCCTTTTTTCAAAATGAAGAAAGAAGGGACGAAGTTTAGACCGCTCACAGTAGTTCTACCCAAAGAAATGATCACGAGCAGCTAATATCCTTGTGCAAAAATGATTCATCAAAAAGACGCATTGAGCTTCTATAAAATAGATCAATCGGATTGCTATCGAAATGATTCGAACTATTTCAAAGATCCAACATATCTTTTGTTGCATTGGGCTCTTTCATCAACTGCAGTACTTTTGATGAACTACTTGAGTCAAAACACTATCTTGACACTGCATAGTCCGAACTAGATCTTTGCTCTCCTTAATAGACGAAAAATGCCTGTTATGTCAACGCCAATTGAATCAATGTTATTAGTTGCAATTGTCAAGAAGATTGAGAAATTATTTTGAGGAAGTTCTTACTTCCCTTCCGACTAAGGATCTGAAAAAACTATTTTAAGACGGGCAAGCACCCTTGTTATGGATGGTGTTCTCGTTATTGTTTTCTTTGATGAAGGGAAGGAATCGGGGGATACACTTCCGAGCAAGACCATTTGGTTGTACCGCCCTGCCTTTAGATCAATACACAGTTGAGGAGGTCGATCACAAACGCTACAGGTGCGGGAGCAATCCCGGTTAGGGAAGGCTGACGACAGCGTCGTGCATATGGGTAGCAAGAGGGCACTTATGCCCCCATAGTAGGCGTCCAGCCCGGCTGCATTCATAAGTTACTCATTGAACTATCCCTCGAAGACATGGTGGAGAAGTGCCATGCATGGTCGACCCCCGTCATTTCTTTCTCTCGGTCCCACTCGGACCCCTCTAGAGTAATAAAGAAATGGATCAAAAAAAGGGACTTCTACTAAAGGCTATGCCACCCATTATTGATAAGGGAAATAGCATATGTCCTATCGCAAGAACCTACAATGTCATGATCACATTGGTTTACCATTTTTTGGTAGTTCAATGCATAGCTGCTCAAACCTCTAATCGGGAAATAGGAGTTCTAACCGGCTCAGGACCCCAATTTTGAACAAATGAGTGGAGCAACGTTCGTCACTACCAACTGACTGTCACAGTACCTTATGCAAGGAAAGTGATCTCTCTAGCCAGATTAAAATAGAAAGAGTGTATTTTCTCACTGTACACTAGACTGACTGAACTTACTTGAAATAACTAGCTCTACTAAGGAGTGTCAACTTAAAAGTAGTTGACTTAAAGACTTAAAATTTCCAAACAGTTTTAGTTATGACTTTCTCCCGCACTTGACTCTTGATCAGCTTAAGGATCAACTTTTTGTTCGATTTAAAGTAATGAGCAGGTGGTCGTTGTTGCTTTAAATCAAAATGTTCAGAGTAAGAATCATTAACAAATTACTTTATCACGACGCCCCCTTGCTATTACATAATTGCGGAATCACTACCTTTATCCTGGCTACCCTAGCTTGAGATAGACTCGCGGAGAAGTGCCATAAGCAGGTCTTTTGTCTGTTCGATACTCTGTCACTGGCGACTGTTCTTATAACTTACAAGCGAGGAAAACACTCATAGAGAGGCTAAAGCTAAGGGGAAAGTAGAAAACAGATCTTGCTACTAAAAGCCAAGAGCAGAGATCCAAACGTGTAACCCCCTGCTCCCCGGTGTACGTATCACCGTATCGGTACGCGACACGACGTACAAAATTGATTTGATTTCCGTGGTAGTCTGATTGAGTTGATTTCAGTTTCAAAAATCATTTTCTAATATTTTCAATTTTTCCGGATTTTCTGGAATTTTTCTGGATTATTTTGGGAAAATCTCCGTAGTCGGTGTCGACCGATCCTGATAACCGGCCTTCCGATTTTTATTTCACAAATGGAGCTGTATTTTGAGAATCCGCTTTCACCATGGGTCTTAGAATCGTATTCTCTACGTTAGGGTATTTTTGAAAATTTTTCAAAATTTATCGAAAATCCGGCCAAACCGGTGTCGCCCGTATCGGCGAGACACTCCGGGATTTTTAATTGGCAAACCGGATTGAATTTTTAGAAACCGTCCTCATCTTACGTCTCAGGATAATATTCTTTATTTTCTGTCATTTTTGGGTACCGTTCGGAGCTAGTCGAATATCAAGCTATTATTATAATATTAAAATATTAAGTTTTAAACCTTTTCTTTTTCTTTCTTTTTCTTTCCTTTTCTTCTCTTCTCTGGCGTTTTCCAGCATCTTCACCCCACCGCCTTCTCTTTTCTTCTTCTTTAAGTTTCCCTCCTCCCCCTCTTTAATTTCACACCTCCACTCTCTCTCTCCTAATTCTCTCTCGCTAAACCCTTTCTCCTCTCTCCCCCACATAAATGTTTGAAGGGGGTTGTCTGAAATATACCCTTTATCTGTTTTGGGGTTTTCCAATTTCAAATTGGATAGGCGTTGCCTGGTCAAATTCATATGGGTTATTGCTGCTATCTCTGTTTCTTTCTTTCTGGCTCCTCTTCTTATTAGTCTTCTCCATTGGAATATGATTGGGTTCTTGCTACAATCTCTGTTTCTTTCTTTCTGGCTCCTCTTTTTATTCGTCTTCTCCATTGCAATTTATTCGATTTTCTCTCCCTCACCATCTCTCTCTCATTCCCTCGGTCTGAAGGGCTGCCGTCGCCGCCGGCGGCCGGGATCGCCCGCCGGCGAGCCCCCGCCCCGCCGCCGGCCGCGTGGCCGCGCGGGCACAGGGCAGCGCTGCTGCCCTGTTCTTTCTTGTCTCTCTCTCTCTTTGTAATTGGGTAAAACCCAATAACCCCTAATGGGTTAATCCAAAAACCCATTAACCCAAATAACCCCAATCCAACCCAATAACCCATTAACCCGTACCCAATACTTTAAGTTATGGATTCGGATTATCGGATCCAAACCCAGCCCGTTAACCCGCTCCAGAACCCAATAAAGGTATATTTGCAGAAAACCCCCTGTACATTTCAGTATTTGTATTTAATATTTTATTTACATATTTAACCCTATTTGTTATGATTTAGTATTCGGGCGATATCGGGAGTATCCGGACTCCGATTGGGACGATTCTGAATCCGTTACGATTGTGGGAAAGAGAGCTACCTCCTCATGACCAGTTTGTGAGTGTTTTTCTTTTATAAGTTATATTTTATCATATTTATTGACATTGCTTGATATATCGTGATTATGGATAAAATACGGGAACTATTAATTATTAACTGGTAATGCTTGGACATGCATTATAATAGGGATAACCTAGCATATGATTAGGTATTTCTTGATTTAGAAGAACGAGATACTGGCAGAGACAACCCAGACACAGTCATCATACCTTCACATCCACTGACACCCGGGCCACCATGTCACCATATTCTTGTACACCACTATGACATGGCTTGTATCACAGTCACGTTGCATGTATACTGATCCACAGCAACGCTATGACACTACACTGTCACGAGCCATGCATGCTAGACACCGTAAGACAGGGTACTACCTGATACACGGACTACCGTTCTTACGCAGATATGTTATACGGATTATGGCTACACAATTACGTTCCACGTGTACACGGATACTTACTGCATGTCATAGTATTGTTAGTGTTATCATCATTACACGGATACTGTAGGTTACTGTACATGAGATTAGACACTGATCACTGTTATTACATGTACATGTTGCACCGATATTTATACATGCACCACTTCGCGGATACTCGTTACACAGGCAGCACTGCTACATAGGCTCACAACACAGGTGTACATGCCTATGTTGCTTCTATCTTCTTGTCATATGGATCACCGTGCATATTACATGTATTATTGTTCCATATTATCGTATTCATGTTATATGATTATTTCCTGTTACTAATATGGGTATTCCCGTTACTGGACATGAGAGCTGTTGATATGCGATATGTGGACTTCCACATCTATTGTTCCTGTTATATTGTTTCCGTTGTATTGTTCCCGTGATATTGTTCCCGTTTCCGGGTATATTGTTCCCAATATATTGTTTTATGCTATCAACAGAGCTCAGGTCCAGTTATCGTGTTATCCGTATTAGGTACTGTATTTGTTCTTGTTACATTGTATACTTGACATATCAGGACATATCAGATCATAATGATAACTGGGGTATGGGGGAGACTTGACGGTTGATTAGATCTTATCGGGTGATGTACTGGATCCATATTGTTCTCCCACTGCAGGGGATGGTAGTGCTACCTACCAATTGCTCCATGAGCTATTGTTACTTGATTATTGTTCCCCTCTTAGCGGAGGGCTCTGGTCTTAGCAGCCAGGGGTTTGATAAAGGCCGTGATCCCGGGTATGCACGGGATACACTTACCCGATAAGAACTCCTCGACCATGGGTTTCCAATTAACATAATAAAACAGTATACACGATAGTGACGTCGGGAACACTTGTTATTTGGTCACTCTCTCGTTTGGATAATGGTACCCGTAGGCCATGTCCGGATGGGTTCGACTGGAGTGCGTGCTCCAGTATGCACTGCCAGTGGTATGAGACACTGGAAGAGATTGATTAAAATACCAGGTGGTACTGATTGCTGCTATTGTATAAAAGACATGACTTGTCTGATCCATGTTTAGTTGTACTTGTTACTGATCCTGATCCTTTATCTACTATCATGTTACATGTATACATTGATACTGTACCTGTCTCCTGTTACACTTTCTGTAGTGACCTACTACTCATGCACATGTATACTTTGTTACATTACGTGGTACATGTTACACTGTATGTAGTGGCATACTATGCATGTTCTGCATTGCATATATTTTATTGTTGCAGACATATGCCCATCTGCATGTTCACCTCTATCATGTCACCACTACCATGATCATGCCTATCACGTCACCACTAGACAATCTTAATTATTATATTATAACAACTGGATACGACTATAGACTTGACCCGATGATAACCGGCTTAGATGACATGTTTATATCTTTCTACTGCTTACATGTGTATATATTTCTACTGCTTCTTATATGTTTATTATATGGTATCGCTATTTCACCATCTTGTATTATATATTATTATCGTGCTTGTATCTATAGTATATATTACTGCCTCCTTCATTTTACCACTCACTAGGTCGCTTTCTGACGACCCTGGGTTTGCGTGCCCAGATCGGAGATCGGAGTTATCGTATTATCAGATAGTGCCGTGGAGTCACATAAGAGATTCCTCATCAGGACTCTTCATAGGTATCGTTGTGTTTTATTTCTGTTATCGTATTTTTCCCAGTTTTCCTATCTGTTATGATCCCTAACCCTTTTCTGCAGGTATTCTTGTACTTATTTCATGCTGGACCCATGTCTATATGGAGGTTATATACTGTACTGAGGCTTAACGTACGCGTGAGCGTGTTTTCACCTCACGTATGTACGTCACCATAACGTCTCCGTATCCTTGGGATCGGGGCGTTACAAAACGGGAGAAAAAAAACCAATATCTGTATCTTCAACGCGAGTTGTTGGTCAAACAAGATCGAGATCTCAGTCGAATTTGGGGAATTCCCTTTCTCAAGGGTAGTTGGTTTGATGGATACTCATCGAGTCTTGCCCTCCTAACTGAAATTATATAAAAAAATTGTTAACGATCCTCAATAGAATGATGAAAAAGATAATCCCAGACTAGTAGTATAAAGCTGGGAGCTTAAGTATTGGTTTAGCTCTTGTTGCAAGTATCTAAAATGGTATATTCTCGTGAATGCTCCATGCAGTGATACATTCGGCGAGCGCCGGTGAAGAAGGCAAGTAAAGCAGGAGCTCGTTCAGATAGAGAAAACCAGATTGAATATCACAGCTAGCTCAATACTCTAAGAAAGACGTTTGTTGTGACATGCCACGTTTTCTCCCCCATTTCTCACAGGATGATGGGCTGCATGTCCAACACACATGTTTCGGCCTTACTTGTGTGTTCATAACTCAAAATAGGTGACCAAACAGCCGCCAGACTAAACATACCAATAGTCACCAGATTCATATGGGCCACTGAGAAGTAGGCAATGATCTTCTTAAAATCGATCTGTTTAAAGTGGGCAAGGGAGTATATATAGCAATAACACTTGAAGTATAAATGAAAGGAGTAGAATGAAGTGTCACATCAGGAAACATGGGTATTAAAAATCTTAAAACACCAAAGGTTCCCAATTTTAAAGGAAGTCCTGCTAAAATGACGATCGCGTCGTAGGTGCTCCACATAGACTTCAAGTAACCAAATATGAATTGGTACCATAGACACTTTGATGGCGAAAGAGGCGAAAGTAGCAATGCATAGAAAGATTTGGTCGTAGTTAAATGGGGTACCAAAAGAGATTATTACCGAGGTGCTGATCTTATAACTACAATGTCAGTTAGAAATTGAACTTGAACGTCAAAGATGCCACCATACTTGGTCCCTTCTGTAGTATTTATTTTTCAGCAGTTTGGTATCATCTTTAGAAATTTATTTTCAACAATTTTAATATTTATTTATTTTTTAATTTTTTGTTGTCAAACTCTTGATATCATACCATTGTGAGTTTGAGGGAGGATGTTAGAGTCCTAATAGTATTTAGAATCATGAGTCCCAACAATATAAAGTCATAGTTTGGGTAAGATTTGATCTTCTATAGTCTATATAAACAGAGAGAGTTCATGATTATGTAATTGTATTCTGTAATTCTTCTCAATATCAATAAAGACATAATCCTTTGAAGCTTCACAAGAAGATTTCTCACCATGCCCGACACCATAGGTATAAGTAACAAGCTACATTTGGGATGTTCATTTTATGTTGAGTCAATACATGGGCAAAAAAACTTTAAACATTTGTGCTATCTCTTAGGCTTCATCCATTCTCTATTAGTGTATCAAAAATTTATAACATTTGTGCTATCTATCAAAAGCACCAAATATGAAGATAAACTGTCTAAGACTCAAATGAAGGTAAAAAGTCTCGGGAGAATGCTCTTGTAGGATACCATTTGGAGCAAAGGTCATGCTATGTCCACTTGACAGAGTCATAAAAGTAGAAATGGAAATTAAGAAGAATATCACAATTCTTTTATTGAATATATAATTTCTATTTCCAATTTTGATCATGGGATGTTGCAGAGATACTTAAATCAAGATGGCATACACATAAGGGTGCAAACACAGCAATATGTAAAGCGAATACCCTAATATTCAACATGAATTTAAAACTGTTACATGCCAGATGGTGACCTCCATCCTGTTTCTCAGAAAACAAGGGAATGAAAATTGAGCTTGAGTCCTCTACTTCACTTCTTTTCTTTCTTCCTTTTTTCCTTGTATTGCACGACGTAGAGAGTTGTCGTCTCAGCTTAATTTGAACAAAATAATTGACCAGGGCAGGAGAACCATTTCAAATGGCCTCGGCATATATAAAACCTTGGAGGGTATAGACTACCATCAATTTGTCACGGGTACAAAAAGATAAAGGATGTCTTCACAATGTTATGGCATTAAACAAAAATACCATTATCATTAACATTTATATTTACTATCATTTACCATATGAAGGACCAAAAGCAGGGATTTCATCTACATCTTTCAATTCATATGAAAAATAAAATGGATTATATTTGTAGTTCATGCTAACTGATAAAAACATAATAAAGCATCATAAAAAGATAACAAGAGAATATTTAGAGATATAATGCACAGAAATTAATTTCATAAATCTAGATCACTTTAATTCTCCCATTTCTGATTAAAATTTCAGAAAACAAAAAATTCAAGAAACAACAATGGGTCGAGAAACCCTAACCCTAAGAAATGCCAATAGTAAGGAGGAGGGAAAAACTAGCAGGTCATCAGTCGTGAGGCAGAGATGCATCTCGCTCCGCTTTTAATGATGATTGAGGCGCGTTCCTCACCGCTGACGTCGCCATTGCTTCTTCCTCCTCTGGACTCTCAGAGTCTCAGTAACAAAGAAATGTTCTCATCAACCTTCTGTTCTCCCTGGGCCTTAGTATAAGCGGGAGCCCAAGACTGGTCCATCAATGATGCTTGTTGGGCTTGGGCTAAAATTGCATTCTCTCTGGACATTAAAACAGGTCGGGAGCCCAAAGCCCGGCTCAGTAGCATGAGCCTGCAATTCAAGTGGGGGCCGTGGGCTGTTTGTTTCGTGTAAAAGCCCATATAACATCGTAATTTGTAAATGACTTACAACTCAATTATAACTACAGTTTTTATTTAGATTGTAATTCGTAAAAAACTTACACAACCCAATTACGACTCTGTTGCAACTCAATTACAACTTACTTACAACTCACTTACGGTTCATTTTATTCTCATGCAAAATTGTATTATTTTTTATATTAATATTAATTTTTTAATATTTAATATTTTTAGTATTTATTTGCAATATTTAAATTTTTTAAATCACAAAATAGTTAATTTTGTGATCAATTTTTCACTTTCGACTTATACATTACAACCAAACATCACAAAACACAATACATTTTCCCCCTTACAACTTTATATTACCAATCAAATACCGTAAAACTTATATGTATGTGACTCATTTACAATTGTAAATTTTTTTTACCAATTATGACTTACGAATTACGGCCAATTACGACAACAAAACAGATTCGAAGTAAATAACTGCCTAATACTTATCTAAAGTGTGAGGTAAACTAAATGTTCACATATTGAGCCCAAATCAATTTCAGGAACACTATATGACATCCTTGAGATGGATCAAAAAGTAGGTGCCCAAGGGTGGTGCGTTCACTGAAATCAGTTTGGGCTTAGCCTAATGGCTCATAAGTGGAGAAAAGGCACAGAAAAAGTCAACAGTTTCGGTGGTAAGCTTCCACTTGGATTGGATCCTACTGTACAAAGAGAGGAGATAAGAGGAGATAAAATACAACGAGAGTTTTTTAAACTCATCGGGAAGATAGTGCAGAGAGCGGAAGCCAAACGGAACGAGAATGGAACTCGCAAAAGGCCAGGACACAGGCCTAGTCAACCGCCCGGTTGACCGGCGTGCACGACGTGCACAGGCACAGCTCAATTGACCGCCCGGCTGACCGTGGCAAAGGAACGGTCGACTGGAACGTCGACCGACTGGCACGAGATTGCTCTCGGTTGGTCCCGGTCGACCGGCCGGCCGGTCGCGTTCTGTCTCTCCTGAACGGATTCAGACTCCTTTTCTGTTTTGGGGTCGAATCAACTTGGAATTTCCTAAATTCTTGGGACTCTCTGATTATAAATAAGGGTTAGAGTTCTCATGAATTGTATCCCTCTTGTATCCCTCTGAAAATCCTCTAGGAAGTTCCTTGAAAGTAAAGAATAAGTTGTAAGAATCAATAAAATCTCTCTCCCCCTTACCCCGAGGACGTATTCAAATTGCCGAATCTCGTTAAATATTGTGTTGGCTTGCTTTCTCTCTTATTTCTCTATTCTTTTTGTGTGGGTACTTCTTCTTCACTGCATCTATCTCTATTAGAGGATTTCTCATTGGTTGTTGCCCCGCGCGTAACAAGTGGTATCAGAGCATACCAGGTTCAATTCCAAGGGCATTGGTTGCTGTTTGGCGGAGATCGTGTGTCGATCTCGGAGCAGCATTGGGACTGTTTGTGGACTCATGTGTCGATCTCAAAACAGTGTTTGGATTGCTCGAGGAATCAAAATCAAAGGAGTAGATCGCTTCGGAAACTCTTCGAGGGTTTCGCTTTGAGGTAAAAATCCTATCTAGTTTTTAATCTAACTCTATTTGTTTTCCACATTGTTTGAGGAATCAGTGGAGAAGATAACTGGATATAGTACATCTATGGTGAAATCCATGAATCCACATCCATTTAGGATTGATGTGATGAAGTTCGACGGCAAGAGCAACTTTGGTATGTAGAGATGTATGGTGATGGATGCATTGACACCATCAAATTTTGAAGACACTCAACGGTTGGAGAAAAAAACGCAAGATTACTACTGAAGAAGATTGGGACAAGATGAACCGAACGACGTGTGACTTGATAAGGTCATGTTTGACACAAGACATCAAGTATCATGTGTTACATGAAATATCTATAAGGTAGCTGTGGGAGATCCTGGAGAAAAAGTATCTGACGAAGAGCATCGAATCGCGATTGGAGTTCAAAAGGAGGATTAACCGCTTATAGATGAAGAGAGGAATCTCCATTGACGAATACATGAATAGCTACACAAAGATTCTTACAGACCTACTTAATGTGGATGTGAAGATCGATGAAGAGGATAAGGCGGTAATTCTATTGAATTCTCTTCCTGAAGAAGAGTATGAGACCTTTACTCTTACATTGATTAATGGAAGACAAACACTTAACTACAGTAAGGTGTCTGCTGCTCTTATGAATTATGACGTAAGGAGGTAAGATAGATTGTCTTCTTCTGGGAGTACAACACCAGAGGTGTTGGCAGTAAGAGGCAAGAGTTCTATTCGGAAGAGCAGAGGTGATCAGGGGAGATCAAAATCCAGATCAGGTTTCGAAGATCTGAAGGAGAACCAGTGCGCCTTATGCAAGGAGTTAGGGCACTGGAATGTTGATTGTCCGAAGGCTAAAGGTAAGAAGAAGGAGTCAAAGATTGAGACAATTTCGCACAGGTGATCAGTACTCACACCAGTACTTCACAGGCGGATGGATCTGACTCAGACTCATCAGTATTCTCTTTCTTTATTACTACTCTTATTGTTGGTTGCTCAGGTAATTCTGAGTGGATCTTAGATACAGGAGCTACCTATCATGTGTATCCGAACAGGGACTGGTTTTCTAGTTTTGAGAATCTAGATGGATGTTTTACTGTCATGGGTGATGATCATTCATGTAATGTGAAAGGGATAGGTACAGTCTGTGTCAAGACGTTAGATGGGATAGTACGAGAATTAAAGAAAGTGGGGTATGTACCTCAACTCAAAAAGAATCTTATCTCAGTTGGTGCTTTGGAAACATTCGGTCTTGTGGTATCTATACGAGATGGTGTTCTCAAGATGACCAAAGGCTCAATGGTGGTTATGAAGGGTATCCGTCAGAATAATCACTACTACTTAAAGGGTAGTACAGTTATAGGTCAGGTGGAGACTTCTAGTTCTTCAAATGATGTTTGCACACATGTCTGGCAGAAGAGGCTAAGACACGAAGGAGAAAAGTCTTTGCAAGCTCTAGCAAAAAAGGGATAATTGGAAGGTGCATCCACCTGTAACTTGAAATTGGGTGAACACGACATTTTGGAGAAGAAGAAGGTGAAATTTAGCACCACTACTCACCACTCTAAAGGTCTTCTTGATTGTGTTCACGTAAGTATTTGGGGACCTGTCAAGACTGCATCGCTTGGAGGTCATAGGTACTTTGTCTCTTTTATTGATAATTTATCTAGGCATTGTTGGATATATCCCATGAGACAAATGTTTGAAGCCCTAGGTATGCTGGTGAAGTGGAAGGATATGATGGAGAAACAGACTGGTAGGAAGATCAAGGAGCTACAACTTGGTAATGTTGAAAGATACAAGAACCAATTCCTACGATTTGGCCAGAACACTGGTATTAGTACTCACTTTACAGATAGAATACATAGGTTGGCTAAGAAGATCAACCGTTCCTTACTGGAGAAGGCTCGGTGTTTGTTGTCTAATGCACAATTAAACAAATCATTTTGAGCTGAGACGATTATATATACAAACCATCTCATAAATGGATTGTCATCGACTGCGATAGGAGGAAAAACTCCTCTGGTAGTTTGGTTTGAAAAAACTGCTCAAGATCAGAATTTGCTACGGGAATTTGAAAGTCTGCCCTAATTTAGTGCCAAAGATAGCAAGGTGAATCCGCGAGAAAAGCAGTTTGTGTTTTTGGTATCAAAAGAAATATGAAAGGTTATAGGTTATAGGACCCCGAAAATAAGAAGATCGTGTTGAGTCAGCATGTCACATTTGATGAGACTTCATTGTTGAAGTCTACCGTCTCTCAGCAGGTGAAGAGGACGAAGAACAAGGAAGTATCGCAGCGGGTGAAGGTTGATGCTACTCCACCATCTCCAATTGGTTCAGTATTAGTGAGGACTTCACTGGATGCGACATCGGGTGACGTTCATGCAACCAGTTTTAATGTTGAACAGGTTGAAGACATTGATGAGAATGTCGAATTATTTGCAGCTATTGGAACCAAGATAAAACCACAAAAGTGGGTGAAGAAGATGAATCTCACGTTTGTGACTGCGACAAGCTCAAGTTGAAGGTCGTTGTTCTCCATGACGGTAATAAGGAGGTTCATATGACTCAGCCAGTTCGGTTTACTGCTGAAGATTCAATCACAGGTGTTTGAGCTCGGTGGAGCTCATTTCGATGAACTACGGTTGGCTTGATCTCTTGGGTAAGGTACGTAAGCAGCCGTAAAGGCACAACCATTTAGTGATGCAATCTGTACGAAACTATTTGGGTTCTCGAGAAGCTGATTAGGACTTCACGTAGAGGTGAAAAGTTAAAATTCACATAGAGGTGAAGAGTTAGACTTCACGTAGAGGTAAAATGTTGTGATCTCGATGAATGTTTGATCTTCTAGTGAGAAGATAATTGAGCTTGCATAAGGAGATGCGCATCCAGATTATTGAAGCCGATGATGGTGTTTGGTGTGCTCTACTCAGATTTGGTTAGACCGTCTTGAAGACATTTGGACTGGAGAAAGCAAGTCAGTTATAGAGTCGGTATTGGCTCATAATGAGTTCTTCTTGAGGTCATTTGGAATGATGTTTTCAGTTGCTGAGTTGGAGACACGTTCGTTGATCGGCTCATATGATATTTCTCTTCAATGGAGTCTTGGGAAGGCACGTATGTTGCATTCCATTTGGATAGCTGAGCTGAAGTTTGGAATCAATACAATTGATATTGGAGTTTGGAGAGCGTTGCCTGAGGGGATGACCAACTCAATTTGGATCTTGTGTGATCAGTGGAAATCAATTGTATGTGTGTTGGCAATTCATTTTAAAGGAAATGGTTTTGTCTATTGGCCAAGTCAAGATCATGTGTCGATTTCATCGAGATCGTGTGTCGATTTCGTTCAGAGCACTCAAACTGAGATCGTGTGTCAATTTCGCCTAGATCGTGTGTCGATTTCGCTAGATGTTCATTGAAGTTCGGTTCAGATTTGAAAAATCTTCACCGAGGCGGAGAATTGTAGGGAGATAGGAGATATAAGATAAGAGGAGATAAAATACATCAGAAGAATCTTTTAAACTCATTGGGAAGATAACACAGAGATCAAAAGCCAAAAGGAGCGAGAACATAGCTCGCAAAAGCTAGGAGACAGGCCCGGTCGACTGCCCAGTCGACCGACGTGAACGACGTGAACAAGAACAGCTCAATCGACTGCTCGAGTCGACCGTGGCAAAGGAACGGTTAACCGGAACGGTCGATCGACTGGCACGAGATTGCTCTTGGTTGGTCCCGGTCAACCGACCAGTCGACCGAGGATAGGGGTCGGTCAACCGACAGACGCGTTCTGTCTCTCCTGAACGGATTCAGACTCCTTTTCTATTTTGGGGTCAAATCCAATTGGGATTTTCTAAATTCCTGGGACTCTCTGGTTATAAATAAAAGTTAGAGCCCTCATGAATTGTATCATCTCCCTTTCCTATTCCCTTTCTCCTCCTTTAAACTCCCCCATTATCTTTATTATCATCATCATCAACGCCTCCAACATCCCTTCCCTTCTCCTTCTCCTTGGGGTGGCCGCCGGCCACCCCTGTCCTGCACCGGCCAGCGCGCCGCCCCCGGTGCCCTGGCCGTGCGGCCAGGGCAGTGTAGCCACAGCCTGGCAGTGGTAAGCTGTGAGCAAATGGGGGCTGCTGCCCCCTGTTCTCTCTTTAGCTGCACATTCTCTCTCTCTCTCTCTCTCTCATCTATCTCTCTCTCTCCCCCTATTTCTCTCTCTAGCCGTCTCTGTCTCTCTCTGTTTCTCTTTCCCCCTTTCTCTCTCTAACCCTCTTCCTCCTCTCTCTAGTTTTCCCTCTCTAACTCTCTCTAACTCTCTCTATCTAGTTCTCTCTTTCTCTCTAGATTTTCTCTCTCTAAATCTCTCCTTATCTTTCTAGGTCTTTCTCTATCTAACTCTTTCTCTCTCTTCTCTCTCTCCTCTTCTCTCTCTAGAAATTATATATATATTTTAATATATTTTTGGAGGCGTGCACGTATGTTTTGGACTCCAGAAATTCATGGCGTTTTCAGAGTTTAGGCAAGTGTCCTCGCCTTGATTTGGGTTTCCTCGCTTCGTCGGGTTGACATGTATTTTATTTTATATTTAAATGTGTTTTGTATTGGGCGGTGTCCTTGTATTTGTATGTGGCTAAGTGCCCGTAATTGTACATGTATATGTCTGTGACGAATGTTTGTACTAGGGTAGTTTACTTCTTGTACATATACCATGTCTGTGATGTACTCTTTTTACTGCTTATACCATGCGTGGATGACCCTTCGTGATCGTTAGCCTCCGGGCTCTCTACTCGGCCTCCGGGCCCTATCAGCCTCCGGGCTTTTTCACTCCACGGTAGTCTAGATATTATCACGCTTATATGTATGATCGTGCGGTATTAACATCTCGTGCAGGTACTCTCATACCGACTCTGGGTTTCTGCCCATTCCCGAGCTGGCTACCCAATGGTTCTAGGCCTGCACCCTTATGGGTTTCGTGATAACTACCGAGAGTGCGCTTAGACCCCGAGCGTACTTTAGCCTCCGGGCTTTCGCCTACTACCTCGAAAGAGAAGTGTGCTTAGACCGTCAAGTCTCTCAGCTCTGTCTGGTAGACATGCTTAACGCTCAGTGCTTTACCACTAGATTCGTCTAGGTGAGATGCTGTCGGATTTTCTACTTGCACTTTAAGCTGAGTCATCTCGGTAACCTCGTCAGACACTCTAGTGTTAACACTGTTTGCTGTCCGTACCTCCAGCTTGCTTAGATCCATTTGGATGTTGCTTGTTCGCTAATTACCTGCTTGCCCGTCTATTAATTCTTTTATTAATGGTTGTGAAGAGTTTGAAATCTTACTTATACTATTTTTCTTGAAACTGCTTGGTTTTTTGGTATTCGTACTAATCTTGTATATCGGTACTATTTTTCTGTATCGCTTGACATGCTTACATATACCATGTATCACTTGTCACCTGACTGATATCACCCTCCTGTCATGCTATCACTTGACATCCGGCATGATATACTTGACTTTTATAATTATCACGATAAGGGGAATGATGACCTGACATCTTGCTTACATCTTGATATATTTCAGTACAAATCCTACTCTTGATACACCTGTATTCCTGACATTCCTGGCTTGTTCCTGCTCATTCCCAAAATCTGATAATTATCTAATAAACCATAAAATGGGACAACTTACATCAGGTCGGGGGAAACTTGCGGTATCAATATATGTTCGTGTTTACAGTGGTATTAGGTATGTTGTGCAACTAAAACTTTCGGTCTGACCTGAGGGCCTCCAAGTGACCGAGGGGAGCGCTGGCTTCCTCATACTTGGTACCATCTTGATAAGGCCATCCTATAAAACCTTCCTGAATGCCTAGCGGCAGGTTCCGTCATCCAGCAACGGAACATCCTGGGCCGTGGTCCCGGGAATGTACGGGACTCACTGTAAAGATTGTTCGTTGATACTCCCGTTGGCTTCCAATAACAATATTGTTTTACTCAGATGTGGATATATGTGTTGGCCCAAAAGTTACACTCTCCATTTATATACGTTTTGATGATAACAAAACATATCAAAACTATTTGGTACTAATAAAGATTCTAGAATGAATTTCAGGTTTGTACAAGTCATGATGGCTCTAACATGTTGCAAGGTTGATGGCGCTAAAAGCATGTTGTTAGGTTGATGGCGCAAGATGACTCTTTCATAGGAGAGGAGGCTCTAGCTCGGTAACGTGATTCAGAGACACCTTCCTATATAGTTATTTTTTGTTAGTTTGTTAAAGGATAGTATATAGTGTTGAAGCTCAATTTTCCCACACACACAAAATTTCACTTGTTTTTCAAAAGATTATTTTTTTCTCTTATGTAAAATACTTTTATAGACCTATTTCAGTATTTGCAAACTCAGTTTATTGTATTTTACAAAATCTTGACAAAAATCATTTTTGAAAACAAACATATCTTCAAAACATTTCTTCTCAAAATTTTCGGTTTTGACCTGTTGCGGTCGACCGGACGGTCGACCGGCTCTTTTACAGGTCAGAACAGTCGACCGCAGTTCTGACCGTTAGGTGCGTGCATGTGTGCATGTTATCCGGTCGACCGGGCGGTCGACCGGACCCCATGTCGGGCGACCAACTGACTGCACCCAACTCTCTATTTGGGACGGTCGACCGTGAGTGTTTTCTCAGCCAAACGGCTAGTTTTTTAAACGTGTTTTAAAACGTGTTTTTAATCTCAAAACGTGATTATAGGCTGGTTTTGGGTCTTATCCTTCCTGATTAGTCAAAATTATTATTTACCCTTTAATCCCTACCTATATCCTATAAATAGGGGTGGATGGGGTTGAGGAGAGACACAACAACATTTGCAAAGAAATCAAAGTTTAAGTATTCTTGAAAGAAGTTTTCATTCTCAGTTTTTGTACTCTAATCTCTGATTTTTCTCTGAAGTTTTTGAATCAAATCTCTCTTCTACTTTGTTTTATTTTTCACTTACAACCCTTCAGCTTCAATCCTATACATTATTCTCTAGGGTTTTGTAAAGAAAAGTTTTTCAAAAGAGAGTTTGTGGTCTTTTGATCACCAAGTGATTATTGTATTTGTGGCTCCACTACCTCTGAACTAAAAGAGTGTGATTGAGGAGTTGGGTACTCCCTAGTGGTTGTAATCCTTTGTGAAATTTCTAGTGGATTGGAAATCCTTCTGGGTGAAGGCGGGGACGTAGAGCTGGGTGCTCAAACCTCGAAACAAATCTCTGTGTTTGCGATTGGTTTACTTGTGTTGTTTACTTTCTACTCATTCACTTTTATATTGTCGATCTATACTCTCACAATAAGATTGCATTGCGCACCTCAAACTCTTATTTAGAGGAATCACGAGGAAGGAGTTCAGAACCCTTCACGGGATATTCGGCTTCTAATCTTGCTTTCAGTGTTCATTGCATCATCTCATTTTTAAATTCGTGCATTGATTAGCATAATCACCTATTCACCCCCCTCTAGGTGATTTCAATATGTGTGCTAGGACGCTAGTTCACATATCTAGACATATGGGTAAGACAAGTAATAATAATAATAAAAGATGCCAACTATGTATCCGCTGGTGTTGCCATATTTGTTTTCATCGGGTTTTACATCGGAATTCTGATTTATGATCATTATTAGATTATAGCCGCTTACATCCTACTTTACCACTTGTGTTCTATTCCATTAATCTCCTGCTCTTATCTTATTATATCATGAGTATTCCCTACTTGATATCACTTGCTGTATAACTACTTGCTCTTGTATGCCTGTGCTCACGATACGATTTTCAATGCATGTTTATGATTTGTATTTATCGATACACGTGTGTTTATTTATGCACGCCATTTGGCATTAGAATCACCACTCGCTGGGAAGTTCTGACTCCCCTAGATCCTCATGTTCAGGTCTCGGAGATTGGAGCTTGTGGATTTTCCCAGTTACTGATCAGAGAGGCGCGCGGCCACGTGGATCATCGGCAGACCATCCAAAACCCTATTCTTTCAGGCCCCCTGTGCGTCTCTCGAGTTTTCTTTTTGTAAACTTGTGAGCGTCTTTTGTACTGTTCATACTTGTATATCTCCTTGTACTCTCGCAATTGCGCTCATCAGTGATGTAATATTCTTGTAATATCATATCATATCTGGTGATAACTTTGTAACTGTACTCAAATGTTGGAATGCATAATGCACCACGTATTTTCAAATTCTGATTCTTGCCTGTACTGATGCTTAGCATATATATGTGAGGGTATTTCTGACCTACGTATATCCGTCTGATTAGTCTCTAAAATCGCATATTTCATACCACATTTTCACATCTAGTTCATATTAAATTCTACTAATAACACCTCTCTTGCATGTTTCTAGGTCCATGGTGTGCAATGAAGAAGAAGACCCTAAATCACCATTTAATAGGTGATAAAAGGCCTATAATCTAGCCATTGACTTTGGAGAGCTGATTCGTCAAAACCTGGGGCCCAAAACTAAAAACCGGGAACAGCAACTGACAGGGGACAGATAGGACAGCGTGCGGCTCAAAGCGTCGCGCGCGAGCCTAGTAGGGCCACGAAAATGTGGCCTAGGCCGGGTTTCCGCGGTCATACGGGCGTGGCCGCGTACGTACTTTGGGCCAGGGTTTGCCCCTGGCCCCCCGTTCCCCTGGTGCCTATAAAACCCCTTGGGTTCTCCTTCAGCAAAATATGCAATATTTTAGGGTAGTTTTTATCTCTATTTTGTAGTTTAGGATAGTTTAGGTTAGTGTTCTTCTTCTTCCTCCTTTATATTTTTCATTTCTTGTAGATCTTGTAATAGTGAGAGAGAGAGAGTGGTACATGTTGGGAAGCAAGAGTGCTTGTAATAGAAGGCGACAATCTATGAAAGATGCTCACTTAACTTATCCTTATTTTCTTCTTTCTAATCCCTTTTACATGTGTAGCTAACTTTCTCTCATGGCAACTAACTACTAACCACTAACTAGTCTAACTTCTTAGTTGATAATCCACATGAATCTAATAGCCTCTACTTGGCCTTGCTCTTGCAAGAGCCATTGATGGCTCATAATGATAGATTCTAACACTCTAACATCTAAATCTCTAACATGCTAACATTATTTTATTTCATACTTATTCTTATTGGG
The DNA here is from genome assembly GCA_038442645.1 of Agave tequilana. NCBI lineage: Eukaryota > Viridiplantae > Streptophyta > Magnoliopsida > Asparagales > Asparagaceae > Agave > Agave tequilana. Next base: position 30,095 of record JAVJIF010013554.1, on the reverse strand, counting down.
TTTTGATGATTTAAGTGTAGCTTCCACTTGTTGGTTGAATTTGGATGTGAAAGTTAACATATAAGTCATGCTTTGTAAAGCTCTTGAACCAAGGACTAGTGATGGCCAATGATACATATGAGTCAACTATCACTAAGAGGTTAGCATGTTAGTGGAGTCATTAGTAGTTACCAACCATGGGTTTTCTTTCTTTTTCATTTTATTTTAGATACACAAAAAAAAATCACAAAAACTATTTCTTCTATGTTTCCTACTTCTTTGTGTTTCACCATACTTCTCTTTTCATTCTTTGTTTCCTTTTCTTTTCATTCTTTAAACATTGAAGAACTTTTAACAAACACGTGAATCAACCGGTAAAGCTTCTATCAGCTCCCGTCCTTGTGGATTTTACTCGTTTTAGCCTCTATGCTATAATGGACGTATCGAGGAAGCCACAACATACACTTTAAATCTTGATTTCAAAACATACACTTTTTGTACGCGATTTTCTCTTGATCAAATTTTGGCGGCGTTGTCAGGGATGGGAACGGTTTGATTTCACATTTTTGTTACCCTTTCTTCTTTGTTTTTGGTGTGCAGGTTAAATTTTTAGCATTGCAGAAGTCCACACTTGCTCTTGTGTGGTTGGGTAAATTCTTGTATATTCTTATACTCTGCTGCTAATTTTTGTTTATATTACCTGTGCACTGTAAATAATTTTAAGAACTAAAATACAGAAATTAGATGCTTTAAAATGGTTTAGACATTTGCATCTAGGCACGTGTTAATTTCAATTCTAATATACTGTATTTTATTCTTGTGTTGTTGTGATATTGATATGAGGTGTACATATGACATTGCATATAGCATAAGACAAACACGTGGGTGATTTACTCTCTTTGTGTGTTCATTCTTATCTATATTGCATACTTACACGAATTGAACTTAAGGGCAAAACCCAATACAAGATAAGGTGGGGAAGTCATTACCCTCCCTTAGCCTAAAAATCACCTCCTCACTCACACAACCCAAGCCTAATAAAATTTGCTAGACATTGGCACCTAGGGACATCTCAAACTCATTTAGGAGATTGACCTAAGGGGAAAGTTGTTAGAAGTTGACTCTTATCAACTCGGTGTCTAAGATTGGGGATTGAGAGGCGAAACTCGAAGAACAGTGCTTTGGCATAATTAGGCTCGTTGCTCCGGCACAGATACGTCCCACTGATCTTGCCCCTACCTGGCCGATTAACTTGTCCTCCGCTTCTGACAATGTACCCCCCATGGACAGTCTAACCAGTTAGGAGTCGTCTAGGTCTAAGTCAACCCTAACATAGGCTTATTTTCTTTTTCTTTTTCTTTATTTATTTGTTTGTTTGTTTTCTTTTTTGTAAATTGTGAAACGGATTTTAACAACAATAATTCTTTCAATCATAATATGAATCCATATTTTACCCCGACCTCATTTGACTCGGATAACTTCAATCCGGCTATGTACAACATGAACTAACTATATATGCCAAGTTGGGATTATCCGACTCAATATGACCCATATTCCCAATCCTATGACTACAATTTTCAAAATAATTTTCACTTTTCACAGAGTTCATGGGGATTCACCTCCCCCGAGTTAAATTTTCAACAACCTTGTCCACAATATTCATTCCACGATTCGGCTTCATATCCTCCTGTTCCTGTTCCACTAACTGAGAAAAAATCTAATTTGAAAAGGAGTATGGAAGCCATGCTTGAGTCCCAACAACAAATTCAAAATGTGCTCAATTCACAATCCTTCCCAAATCAAACTCCATATACTATTTTTCTAGAACATCCAATAGAAGAAGAATCTGAACTAGAAGAGCGTTTGGAAATCTTTTGTGAAAAATTGCAACGATTTTAAAATATGTTGGACTCATCATCTCAGCCAAATTTTCAAGAATCCTATTCCAGTCTCACTGATTCAAAGTGAACAACCATCAATACTGGACTTGAGTATGGAACCCTTGCGTGAGTCCGAGCAGCAATCGTAAAATCTGATGGACTCACAATTTCACCACAATTTCCAAAATCAACTTCCATACTCACCTTTTCAAGAAAAACCAATTGCAAAAAGTATGGAAGACATGATCCGACTCCAAATTCTATTACCCGGCCTATCAGTAGGTTAGACTTACTAATGAGCGAATTGATCAACGAGAGCAAGGAAAGTCTTTCTTGTCGACCTTTGATTGATCCTTATATCCCTAACTCTACTGATTGGACCTAAGAATCATGTCATTTTGGAAATTCAGTTTCAATTTCATCATACCAAGCTGAACTTGACCAATATCAACCTCTTGACATTTTGGCAAGTTATCCTTTTCCTGAAATTGAACTTGAGCTTGAAAGTGATCCTGAACCTCATGTTGGTGATTCCATTTCACTTTTTGATTCAATAATGACTCTGGTATCTTTATCAGATTTTTTCTCTATATCGGAGTCAATATTGAATCCTGTACCAGTACACTGTGAAATTGAATCACCAATATCTTATGATCACACTTCATTAATGGGGAAAGTGTGTGAACATCAATTCTTTGGTTTGGATCCTATTTTTGAACCAATTTTGACTCTCATTGTTGACTCTCGACTCGACCTGAAGCAAATTCACGAGTCAGTATCGATTTTTCTTCCTGATCCATTTGAGTCCAAATCATCATCTCCCAAGATCATACTTCATTGTTGAACAAGGATGTTGAAGAAAATGACTCAGTAATTATTTTTGAAAATTGAAAATTAGATGGGGATAAGTTTTTAAATAAGACCATTCAGTCACTCATTCTTTTACTGGGTCGCATTAGAGAGGTCACTGGTGGGTTTTTGCAAGATTCACGATATCTTGATTGGGTAGCAACGCTTGGCCCAATCAGACCACCACCGTAACCACCACCATGAGGTAATTTTCTTCCCTTCCCATTTGTTTCATGTATGTACACATTCACGATGCATTGCGGACAATGCATAAGATAAGTGTGGGGGAGGGTTACTAACGTAGGTTAGTTTTAAATTTCTTTCTTTTACACTTTTTTTTAGAAATTTTTTAGAGAAACCCCTTTTCTTCTTTTTACAAACTTTTTGAAACAAGAGAAATAGTTTTGATTTATTTTTAAGAAAATTAAGATTATCTTAGAATTAGGAAGACATAAAATTATGAATTTTTAAACGAAGTCAATATAATAGATATTGTTTAAATTTTAGGATAAGGAAGTAAGATTAGAAAGATAATTTGATCTTAAATTTTTTGCCTTAGAATTATGCACTTCACACTTACACACTTTTTAGGATTGAAATAAAGACTGATAATGCCATAATATATATATATATATATATATATATATATATATATATATATATATATATATATATATGATGATAATAAAAATCACTTATTGAAGCTGGGTAATTATGTCTCAGGAAGGATGATTATTCATGCCTAAAAAGATGGACAAAATCAAAATAATCTCCTTTAGGTTTGTGGCCTTATTTACTCGAGTCCTTAAGCCTGAGGGATGTTTTCTCATCTGGTGCCCTAAGATCATCTGGTTTGGGAGTCACCGACTAAAGACTCACTACCCAGGTAAATAAGAAAGCCTAAGAAAACTAAGAAAAGAAAAAAATTATTATAAAAAATAAATATACACAAATCAATGGCATGAAAGTTTGAGTAAATATCCCAAAAATCTTCACAGTTCACAAAGTGCATATTTTTCTAAGAGTTTATGAAAGATTAGAGAGTCAATTCAATTTTAAATTCTTACATTTAATTTATAACAAGATTTTACATTTTGACTTAGTTTAAGGAAGAATAATTTCTGGTTAACCTATAACCTTGGATCACTTACTTTTCTCTATTTCAAAATGCGTTTTCAAAATACTAACATTTGATTTTATTCTTTATGGATTTTGTAGGTGTAATCTGCTGAAAACCCTCAGGAGATAAAACTTCTCCTCTAGGGGAAACCTAGTGGTTAAACGGCTTGTTGCACATGCTCAGTGCAATCGCGTCACCTGAGAAAGTGGTGTAATAATTTTCTTAGTTTTTTGTATTTCTCGGGACGAGTAAAAGATAAGTGTGGGGGTATGATTAGTCTCTAAAACTGCATATTTCATACCACATCTTCACATTTATTTCATATTAAATTCTGCTAATAACACCTCTCTTGCATATTTCTAGGTCCATGGTGTGTAATGAAGAAGAAGACCCTAAATCACCATTTAATGGGTGATTAAAGGCCTATAATCTAGCCATTGACTTTGGAGAGCTGATTAGTCAAAATCAGGGGCCCAATATCAGAAATCGGGAACAGCAGTTGACATGGGACAGACGGGACAGCGCACGGCTCAAAGCACCGCACGCGTGGCCCTAGTAGGGCCGCAGAAATGCTGCCTAGGCCGCGTTTTCGCGGCCGTACGGGCGCGGCCGCGGCCTTACTTTGGGCCAGGGTTTGTCCCTGGCCCCCGTTCCCCTGGTACCTATAAATACCCCTGAGGTTCTCCTTCAGCAAGATATGCAATGTTTTAGGGTAGTTTTCATCTCTATTTTGTAGTTTAGGGTAGTTTAGGTTAGTGTTCTTCTTCTTCCTCCTTTGTATTTTCTATTTCTTATAGATATTGTAATAGGGAGGGAGAGTGGTACATGTTGGGAAGTAAGAGTAGTTGTAATAGAAGGTGACAATCTATAAAAGGTGCTCTCTTAACTTATCTTTGTTTTCTTCTCTCTAATCTCTTTTACATGTGTAACTAACTTTCTCTCATGGCAACTAACTACTAACCACTAACTAGTCTAACTTCTTAGTTGATAATCCACATGAATCTAATAGCCTCTACTTGGCCTTACTCTTGCAAGAGCCATTGATGGCTCATAATGATGGATTCTAACACTCTAACATCTAAATCTCTAATAAGCTAACATTACTTTATTTCATGCTTTCTCTTATTGGGTTTTGATGATTTAAGTGTAGCTTGCACTTGTTGGTTGAATTTGGATGTGAAAGTTAACATATGAGCCATGCTTTGTAAAGCTCTTGAACCAAGGACTAGTAATGGCCAATAATACATGTGAGACAATTATCACTAAGAGGTTAGCATGTTAGTGTAGTCATTAGTAGTTAGTAGTCATGAGTATTCTTTCTTTTCACTTTATTTTAGATATAAAAACAAAAATCACAAAAACTATTTCTTCTATGTTTTCTACTTCTTTGTGTTTCACCATACTTCTCTTTTCATTCTTTATTTCCTTTTCTTTTCATTCTTTCAAACATTGAAGAATTTTTAACACACACGTGAATCAACCGGTAAAGCTTCTATCGCCTCTCGTCCTTGTGGATTCGACTCGTTTTACCCTCTATGCTATAACGGAAGTATCGAGGAAGCCAAAGCACACACTTTAAATCTTGATTTCAAAACATACACTTTTTGTGCGCGATTTTTCCCCGATCAACGTCGCAGTAATGTCCCCATACTTGCGGGATCGGGGCATTTCATTTCCTCCGTTGACTAATAAATCATCAAGCTCCTCCACCTTCTTTGCTTGCTCATGTACCTCACCTTCTCCTCTTTTTTGTTCATGCCTCGAACCTGGCCGAGTCACTTGGCACGGGTCTAAATCTCATGCCGAGCTCGGATCTAGCCGAGCACCAAACGGAGGAGGAACATAAAAGAAAAATAGAAGAAAAGAAAGAGAAAGGAAAAGAAAAGAAGAGGAAAAGAAGTTTAATTGAAGATAAATTTGGAGAAGAAAGGGGGATTTTTAGGGTTTCTCAGTTTGGGAAAGTGAGGGAGAGTTGAGGATTTTCTTGGGTGAATAGTAACTCAAGAGAGGATTAAATAGTTAAATAAATTTTGGAGTATTTTATTTTATTTAATAGAATTTTTCTGGCGCTCTTTCTCCAACAAACAACACCACACTCATTAAACTCACCATTAACTTATCAACTTATTAAACTCTCCACCACATCATCAACTTATTAAACTTTCCACAACTTGTTAAACTTGTATGTATATACTATAATATATATACATGTATATTTGTATTTATATATGATACTTCATATTTATCCTTTTTTCACCCTACATACATATAAAATATATTGCGAGTATAGACATAATTAATTGTTCTTTAACTAAACGATCAAATTCATTACCAAACAAGAGTAATTAAATTATCATCTCAAATTATTTTTTTTATATTCACATTAATCGAATGTTAAAATCTTAAATTAGGGTTTAATAATCCGGGTGTTATATACTATCATGGATAATTCATAATAGCCCCACATGAAAGAAAGCGAGATATAATAGGAAATGAGATAACTAGGATTGCTAGCCAACTCCAGTAGTTGAGATCACATGAAATCTCATGCACGTTCTTTCCCAACAGCGAAGATGAATGACAAAGAGTAGTTGCCGCAATCAATTCCTGAATCTACAAGGAAGTCGAGATGGTTAGGATCTCTAGCCATCCCCAACAGTTGAAATCACATGAATTCTCATACGTGTTCTATCCCAACTATAAAGATAAGCGACAAAAAGTAACCTTATCGCTATTAATTTTCATATCTCAAACTTCATATTATGAAATTATCTCCAGCATACTTACAACTATGAGATAGAAAGCTCTAACCAAAGGAACAAAAAAATGTGAGGGCATGCGAAGACTTCCATCCTCTGTGATTTCTAAGGTTTTAGAGAGAGATGACACAAGGGCAGTGGCCATGCAGAAAATTTCCTCCATGACCATTGACCTCCATTTTTCTTATATATATATATATATATATATATATATATATATATATATATATATTTGAAACGTAAGTTTCAGGGTATTCCAAAGTGCCCCACTCTACTACAGATAAATCTGCGTAGTGGTTATCTAGTCTCCAGACTAATCTCTTGGGTGTCCACAGGGCAAATTGAGCCAGCGATTACTGGAGAGCAAACCCAGTACCTTACTGCCAACCCACCTAAGGGAGGCCTCGAACCCTTGACCACTTTGGAGCAAACCAAGTGACAGCAAGCCAAGTGATTACGCCACTAGGCCAACCCCATCGGAAATATATATATAAACTTGTGTAGTTCCAGAAGGATTCGAGCCCAAATACTTCCCACTCAAATACAAACATCTGACTTTCAAATACAAAATTCACTCTGTTGAAGTTGATCTATATTATTTAAAGTAATTAAAAAAATCAAAAGTCAACTATTTTGATTACTTTTATCCCATCCATCAAGCAGCGCAAAATGGATGGCCGAAAGTAGTGAGTTGGTTAGATTTATGTCTTTAGACATATAAATTCTCTTTCCGGCAATTTGATCATAATCTAAACATTTAAAAACCCCATACAAACTAATTTTTGTTAGGTTTCAAATATTCTACACTGTTAAACTAACAAACTTATTAGTTAGGCCGTCCGTTTTTCCCTACTTGATGCCTGGGTAAAATTATTTAAAATATTTAATTTTTGATTTATAAATACTTGAAATAATATAAATCAACTTCAATGGAATGGATCTTGTATTTGGATGATGTATGGTTGTATCAGAATTCGGGCTGGAATCCTTCGAAACTACACAACTCTATCTCTTTTATATATGGCTACTTTATATGTGTGTGTCTGTGGGTGTTGTTGGCCCAGAGGCCCTTCACTCTAGTTTTGATGATGATTAACTCATGTAGTTATAGTTTACTAATAATCTTGTGATATTTAGTTTTAGATATTTGATCAAGATATTAGTAGGTGCTTAGCTTCAATAAAGGAGTCTTTGAGCTAATACATGTTGATTCAAGAGCTCGCGTGTCAAGATCGCATCTAGCACTCGGTTAGAGTCAAGCTCGTTGGATCGTGTTTGGATCGAGTCAACTTGGAGAAGGAGTTCTACAAGAAGACATCGGTTTGTTTAATTCTGTTTGTTTAGATCTTGTGTAAAAATTAGATAGTGTTGATATGCTCAAGTTCACATACACACACAAGTTTAAAGTTTATTGGTTTTGGTTTTCGGTTTAACCAAGTTTTGAATTTCATGTCAAAAATATAGATATATATATATATATATCCTTTTTGTATATTGAATTCTATCGATATGCAACATGCTTCAAAGTTGTTTCAATATCATGTTTTTGTATTTACATGAGTTTCGGAGAAAACGGTTTTCCATTTCAAAAATTCAAGTTTTGAAAAATACGGATTTTGTGTTTAAGCCAAATTTCAATATCACAAAAATGGTTCAAATAGTTTGTAATATATATTATATTTTAGTCATACATATTTGTATTTCAAAGATCTTGTAAGAACTTATTTTTGTGAAATTTATGTGATTTTATGCAATTTAATTGGTAATAAAAAGACGAGTTTTTAAATTCTAAAAATACCCAGCCAGAGACACTAGCGGTCGATCGAACCTAGCGTCGGTCGACCGGCACGGTCGACCGATGTGCACGAGGACGGGCACATGGCCAGCCTCTTCGGCCGGTCAACCGGGCGGTCGACCGACTGAAAGCACCTCACTCTCGGGTGGGGGCTGATCGATCGGGCGGTCGACCGTTGACTTTGGTCGGGTCGACCGGGCGATCGACTGGAGGCATAACGATCATAAAAATGACTGTTGGCCGGTCTACCGGGCTGTCGACCGGAAAGGCAAAACTGCACTTTCCTACTGCCAACAGGCAGATTTGTTTTTGGGTTGTAGATACCCACTTCTTTGGGTTGTTTTAAATAGCAATTTCAAGAGTAAAAATTCTCATCTTTACAAGTGTTTAATAGCAAGTTTTTAAAAGAGTTTTGGGCTAAAAGATTTTATCTCTATTTGTTTTAAAGGGTTGAAAAATTCAAAGAAAAAGAGAGTCTTTGGGAAGTTGTCTTGATCTTCATTTATATTTCAATCTAGAGTTTTTTCCAAGAGTTTTTCTTTGTAATTTTGATTTTCAAACACTTTATTTTCTCACACTTGAGCTATCATATCTATCCTTTCTATTAGGATGTGAGAGGTGATTGTAGAGGTTATGTTGGTATCCCTCTAAGTGTAGAGGTGATTGAATTTGATGTTTGGCTTTGAGCATTGACCCTCTAGTGATAGGTGGTTGTGGTTGTTTGGCTTAGTGCCTTATCCCTCAGTGTGAGGTGATTGTTATTTGGCTAAATGCTCATCCCTCTAGTGTAGAGGTGATTTGTTGTTGTGCCTTGCCTCTTGTGTAGAGGTTGTATTTGTTAGAGAGAGGAGTTGTGTACTCCTATTTGTATTTGCCCAAATCCTCAGTGGAGGTTCCCTGTGTGGGAAGTCCTGTGCGGACGATATAGTGAAAATCCTTCTGTGTGAAGGCAGGGACGTAGAGCTGGGTGTTCGAACCTCGAAACATATCTTTGTGTTTATTTTTGATCCACTATCTCTAACTCTCTCTCTTATATTGTGCCTTGCATTATTTCATATTGTTCATATCATACTATATGCTTGTATTGTTTGTGTGCCTCACTTGTGTTGAACCAAGAGAGCTTTACATAGCACCTCAACTCTTATTTAGAGGAATTTAGAGGAGATAGTCCAGAGCCCTTTACCGGAAATTCGGCTACACTCTTTGGTTACACTAAGTGTGTTGCAATTAAGTTTTAATTCCGTAATATTTATCATCAGATTAGCCATACACCTATTCACCCCCCTCTAGATGTACTTACAGGTGTGTAGGTAGAGTTACAATACATATAGGTATAACTAAGTTAAATTACACATACCACTTTTCACCACAAAATTTTTTTTTTTTAAACACCTTATAGGGACCACTCACATTAATTTTTGTTTGCATCTCACCATGCAAAATTTTTTGTGGTTAAAAATAGCATGCATAACTTAACTTAGTTACGCCTATGTGTAATATAACTCTACCTCTGTGTGTGTGTGTGTGTGTGTGTGTGTGTGTAGAGAGAGAGAGAGAGACTTGTGTCATTCTGGAATGAGTCGAGGTCAAATTCCTCCCACTCAAATACCAACATCTGACATTCGAATACAAGATCCACTCTGTTGAAGTTCATCTATCTCATTTCAAGTATATATAGACCAAAAATCAAGTGATTTGAAAACATTGCTTATACATCAATTAGGAAAAAAACGAATGACCTAAATAGTAAGTTGGTTAGTTTAATAGTGTAGAAAATTTTAAACCTAACAAAAATTGATTTGTAGAGGTTTTTGAATGTTTAGATTGTGATCAAATTGTCGGATCGAGAATTTGTATGTCTAAAGATATAGATCTAACCAATTCACTACATTCGTCTGTCCATTTTACGCCGCTTGATGGATGGACAAAAAATATTCAAAACATTTGATTTTTTGTCTAGATACTTGAAATAATATAGATCAATTTCAACAATGTGAATTTTGTATTCGAATGTTCGAGGGTTATATTTCCGTGGGAAGAATTCTGACTTGAATCCTTACGGAATGACACAAATCTATCTCTATATATATTTTTTCATGTGTGTATGTGTGTGTGTGTGTGGCTACTTCTGAAAAGATTTGAGTATGAATCATTCTCACTCAAATTCAATGCTACGACATTTAAATACAATATCCACCTTATTGAAGTTGATTTATATTATTAAAGTAGCTAAAAATAAAAATAAAGTGTTTTGTAATTTTCTTCTTCATGCATGAAGTAGGTACAAAATAGACAACCAAAAATAGCATATTACTTAAATCTATGACTGTAGACATACAACTTCTCCATCAGACCATTTGATCATGATTTAAATATTTAAAAACCCTCACACACTAACTTTTGTTAAGTTTCAAATATTCTACACCGTTAAACTAATCAACTCACTGTTTTGGCTATTTATTTTATGTCTATTTAATGAATAAGCAAAAAAAAATTCAAAACACTTGATTTTTTATTTTTGAGCACTCTTAATAATGTACATCAACTTCAACAGAGTAGATTTTCAATTGAATGATCCAACATTGAATTTGAACGAGAATGTTCATCTCTATATCCTTCTCAAAAGACTCAACTCTAAAAATAAAAATTCAAGTGTTTTGAATATTTTTTATTTATTATCAAGTAAGCGCAAAATGAACGCTGAAATAGTGAAGTGATTAATTTAACTGTATAGAATGTTTGAAACCTAAAAAAAGTTGGTGTGTGAGAATTTTTAATGTTTAGATCATGATCAAATAGTCAAATTGAGAATTTGTATGTCTAAGTCAGATATCTAAGGAATATGCTACTTTTAGCCATTCATTTTGTGCTTACTTGATTAATGTACAAGTAACAACTATAAAACACTTATTGAATTTTAATTTTTTTAAATAATGTAAATCGACTTTAATGGACCGAATCTTGTATTTGGATTTCATAGTATTGAATTTGAGTATGAAAGATTCATGCTCATGCAATATCTAAACCAACTGACGCCCCTAACCTTAATTAAATTTGGCCACGTGGCAGGCCATTTGCACATTAATATTTTCTCGACCAAGGAGCACGACGGTAATGAATAGACTCCGGCTCCGGCTCCGGCTCCGCCGGTGGCAGAACCGAAACTAGACCCTTAGAGTCCGGTTCCGGTTCCAAAACTGGGTCCATCTGATTCTGAAACCGGCTGGACCCGGTTCTGGATCCGGACCCGGGACTTGGATGGGTATTTTTTTCCACAATTTTTCTTAATAGTTAAAAAATAGGAATTAATCTTTATTACTAATTAATTTAAAGAAATATAACAAAATAATTAAAAAATTAAGGCCCAAGCGTCAGGCGGCCCAGCTAGGCCAGGCCGGCCCGGCGCCCAGGCCCATCCCTCGCCAAGGCAGGCCGAGGGCCTGGGCTCCCCCCACAAAAAAAAAAAAATAATGGCCCATTAGAAAAAAAGTGGTTCGAAAACTAGGAACCGGCGGTTTTCGATTCTAGATCTCATCAACGAGAACCGGCCCAGGAGCAGGCCGGTTCCGGTTCGGTTTGGAACCGGCGAACCGGCCGCCCGGGCTGGTTTCGGTTTCCGGTTCGATTCACCGGTTAAAACTGGGCCGTGGTACGGTCTAGTAGTGGACCGATAAGCCAAAGGGAAAAAAAAGAAAAAGAAGAAGTTCTTCTGTTAGCTAAAGCAAAACTAAAAAGTTTTGTTCAGAAATTTATTGAGACTTTTTTCCTTCTCATTCTTTGGGAGACTACAACATATGAAAATTGGATTCTTGCTCTTAACAACAATTAACATTTCACAGCATACACGTAGGGTCTGCTTGGTTGTCGTAACTGGCCGTAATTCGTAGTTGTAATTGATAAAGTCTTTACAATTAAATGAGTTACATGTATGTAAATTTTACGGTGTTTGGTTGGTAATATAAAATTGTAAAGTGAGAAAGTGTATTGTACTTTACGGTGTTTGGTTGTCGTAATGTATAAGTCGTAAGTGAAAAAGTTGAGCACAAAATTAACTATTTGGTGATTTTAAAAGTTTTAATACTGCAAATAAATATTAAAAAAAGTTAAATATTAACATTTTTTAATATTAATATTAAAAATATTACAAATTTGTATGACCACAAAATTAACTGTAACTGGGCTGTAAGTGAGTGGTAACTGGGTTACAAGTGAGTGTTAGTTGAGTTACGTAAGTCTTTTACGAATTACGATCCAAACAAACGCCGTAGTTGTAACTGGGTAGTAAGTCATTTACGAATTACGGAGTTTTACGCGAAACAAACGGCCCCGTAACCTAATGAATGGGCATGCCATTTTCCACAAAAAACAAAATTTTAAAACAAAAAACAAAAGAAGCGCAAAAGTACACAACCGGCTCTAGAGAAAATAGCAAATGCTCGCTCCATCACCGACCGGTGGAGATGCCGGAGAGACTGGACATCGGCGACGGGAAGCAATTGATATACCATCAACCCCTTCACCTTGAAATATTGACAACGGGCAAAAGCCCAGATAACTCTCCGGCAACTCCGGCAACGTGACTTCTCCCTCCAGAATCTGCACCACTTGTCGCATGTTCGGCCTATCTACTGCCTTCGGTTCGAACACAGCAAACCAAGCTTCAATACTAACTCCAGCTCACAGACACTGTACTCCTCTCCCAATCTCGAGTCTCTCGTTTCAAGCACCGATCCTTTCTGCCAGCACGCGAGCACCCAGCCTACCAGCATCACCTCCACTCCTTGCGCCTCCGGCTCGACCGGCCTCCTACCGCAAGCCACTTCAAGGAGGAAGGCCCCAAAAGCAAACACATCGGTCGCAGTAGTTGCTTTGCCTCTTCTTGATAGCTCTGGGGCGACGTACCCTATTGTTCCGACTACATGAGTGGTGTGAGGATCAGTTCCGTGATTATACAATCTTGCGAGGCCGAAATCGCCAAGCCTCCCGTTGAACTCACTGTCCAGCAGCACATTGCTGGCCTTGATGTCCCCGTGGACCACAACCTGCTCCCAGTTCTCGTGCAGGTACCATAGGCCCGATGCCACTCCTCTAATGATATGAAACCTTTGAGCCCAATTGAGAGTGGGTTTCACTCCATCGTATAAGAACCTGTCAAGGCTACCGTTGGGCATGAATTCGTAGACCAAGAGGCGCTCCCCTTTGCGACGGCAGTAGCCAAAGAGCTGCACAATGTTTCGGTGGCGCAGCTGGCCAATGCTAACGATTTCGGCCACAAACGCTTTTATTCCTTGCCTTGATTCATGAGAGACTTTTTTAACGGCGACCTCCACTTTGGAACCAGGCAACACTCCTTTGTAGACTCTACCGAAGCCGCCTCCGCCGAGTAGCTCTTTCTCTACGAACCCCTTTGTTGCTTGATACAAATCTTTGTATGAGAACCGATGAGGACCATAATCGAGCTCCCAATCTTCAACTAGCTCGGCATCCTTGACCCTCCTCTTCGCCACGAGCACGATTACGGCAGCAGCAACTAGCAGCAAGAGCAGGCCGGAAGCTACAGGCAGCGAAATCACCAAAAGCTGTGAAGTACTGCCTTTAGTTTCAAAAAGAGGAAGCGAAGGGAGCTTCGCATAGTCAAGGGATCGGCTGTCCCGTTCATCTTGAAGCTCCACCCGAGAATGTAATGGGAAGTGTGTATTAACTAACCAGTGCTAGAAGAGAATCCGACATACATGGAATCGAGCATCAAGCTCGAAAGATCAATAGTGGAAGATAACAGAGGCTTGCTTGGTTTGGACATTCGCAACGGAGACATGGTGACATTGAGTTGCATCTCTGTGCCATTGTAATCCACCCACACTTGCATTGGTTGGCCGCTGATGAGGCTCATGTTCTTGAACGACCGGTGCCGTCCTCAAAGTAACCTGCAGAGCTGGACTTGTTCGACAACAAGCTGTTCATGTCGATTCCGACATGGTTGCCATCGATGTCGAGGAATTCAGGGTTCTGGATGGTGTCGAATTCCAAAGCGAAGATGTGATTCAATGGGCTTCCGTTGTCCTGCTCGTTGAACAGGCCGAGGTACTGGAGCGGGAGAGCAGAGGAGAAGTTGGAGGTGGGAGAGATGACAAGGGCCAGGCCGTGGCAACTGATATTGATGAGCTCGGGGACGATGGCGATCGCGAAAGTGGTGGAGAACGAGAGGACTTTGCCTGCTGCTGTAGGCTTGAAGCGACGAGGGATAGGGTGGAAGGCGTGGCCCTGCGTGTGGGAGGTGATGTTGGTCAGGGCGAGGAGGCCGTCAGGTGTGATCGATGCGAAGCCGTCGAGGCTCATGTTGCTGTTGCTGAATCCATTGAAGGTGAAGCCACCAGCAGAACTTGAGATTGTGACTTTTGGGAGGAGGAAGAATATGAAGAAGAGGAGAGAATTGATGAACATTTTGGGTGACATCTTTCGTTCATGAGAAACGGAAGCAGACTCAAAGAACTAATTTATTTATTTATGTTGCTTGGGATAATGAGATTCTTGGCATTTTGATCAACTTGGCTGACCGTAAATTACAGTCTTCTGTTTTAATCTTGTATTGTGAAGAGAAAATTTATGCTCGGCAAGTTAATTACACGGAAATTATATTGAAAGAGATTTTAATTGAGAAAGGCATCACATCAGAGCGATTTCAATTTTTTCATCAACATGTTGTCTTCTTTCATTAAATAAAACAGCAAAAAGAGATGCTGAGGCCCCGAATTTCACTAACAAAGTTTTTTGATTTGGATCATTTCTTAAGCTTTTACCCCTTTTGCAGTGGACAGCGTGACCATGTTGTAAGATTTCGTTATTTTGTGGACAGTTCAGATTTAGCTCGAGTTTAAAACTTCAAAAAAAAAATGAATGTAATTTAAGGTCTCTGGTGGTCAAAAATTGACCATCATCAAGATGGTGATGTTAGACTTATTAGTTTTAAAGTCTAATTTATTTTGGGCCTAATCAAGTCAATGGATATTTGCACCCGCCCACTTAACCTATGTGTTTGACCCAATAAAGAATTGATCAAACCTAAATGGTTTGGGTCTAGACACGTTTTCAATTACACTTAGCGATGAGTGTATTTAAATTAGAATGTGGGACTCATCACACGTGTGGAACTCGTGTTATAAATTAAGGGCCCTAGATCTATGATGAGTTGAACTAGGGTTTCTTGATGCTATATATATCATGAGTAGGGTTCCCTCTCCACAAAAAGATCTCATCTCCTCTAAGGATAAAGAAGAGAACTTGGTGGCTGAGAGAAGAATCCTCTCCCTCAACTCCGGCGTCTTCGAGATATTGCAATCTTCGGTATCTTCGTGATGGAATCAGGTATGCCTAAAACCCTCCTTCCCTTTGATCATGATAAAGAGCCTTACAGTATATGTATCTTGTATGGAATAAATTTTTAGATCTAACAATGGTATCAGAGCCTCCTCTTTATCAGATCATAGGGATTTACAGAAATTATGATCTCGATCCATAAATATCATAAAAATATCTCCTTTGATTCAATAAATATTTTGTGTCTCATATGTTGGATCAAAAGATTAAATGAGTGATTTTTATTGAATTTAACATGTATATGTTTTTATGAAAATTAATATGTGTGTTATTCTAGATTTAAAAAAAAAAAAACAATTACATGCATCCGCCAGCATGCAAGCACCGGCTGCATGGATGTGGCCTTGATTTTATTCATTCATTTATCTATTTGAATCAGGCTTAAATTTTTGGCATGCAGGCCTTATGTAAATGCATGGCAGCCTTAAGTTAAAAAAAAAAAAAAAAAGCATTGCCTTCATGCAGCCAGCAAGCGTTTGCATGTAGGCGGCGTGTGCATGCCTCCATGCTGCGCGCGTCCAGTAAAAAAAAAAAAAAAAGTAATTATTTAGGGTTTCCTAATTTGAGATTATGAGATTAATTAGAATAAAAAATTTAGAGATTGAATTTTACTCTAATAAGGAAACCTACTACTAATTAATCTCATATTAAATTTCAATTGGGATTGTTGAGATTGATTTGGGTGTTGTGATTGAGATATAATTCTAGTCTATTAAGATATTTTGGGGGTAGAATTCTACTCAATAAAGAGACCTAATCCAATCAATCTCACATAAAGCTAATAGGGTTTTATTCAGTTATTTAAACCCAGCCCAATAAGAAAGGAAACCAATAACTTAATCATTGCGGGTCGGTTCTGGTTTAGACCTGATAAGCACTGCAGACCCGTTTTGCCAATAGAAACTTCAATTAGCCGTTACGGTCTCATACGACCTCTGTTTTGGCATGTAAACAGCTGTTTCGAAGCTCTTGACGAGCACTACAGTATTACAGGCATTAGACATGGCAAAACAGTAGTTAGTTGACATAAAGAAGGCATTGAAGTATTTATTTATCATGCTTATGTGTACCCTTACATGCTTCCGCTTTATCATCAATATTTTATTGCTTATATTGTCTTGCATGATGAATATTGGTGTTTATTACAGTTAATAACACACAAATAAAGATATATACATGTTCAAGCTAAAGAATTATAAAAGAGCTTATTTAATGCGTATGTAGTTCATGCGGACAATAGCGGCCCAAAGGAAGACTATTGTTTGGCCGAATTATGTACGGCGTCGGATACTTGATGTGGGTAATGCAAGTAGGAGAACCTTGATGTGTGGTAATCGGCCCAAAGGAAGGTTGTCACACTATTAGCCCATATTGCATTACCCTCATCAACTAGTCCGATGGCGGAACAAGAATATAGATGCATAAATTTGTGTGGCCCATGCGTGTGGCAATCGGCCAAAGGAAGGTTGTCATTATGGCCGGGTCATTACATATATTATATGGCCAATATAGATTACTTAAACTTTAGGACCAATCCTATAAAGTGACAGTCGGCCCAAAGGAAGGCTGTTCTCTTACATAGGACCTATACTTTAGGATATCTATATTGGGCCAGTACAGTGTTGGCATATAGAGACACAACTTGTTCTGAAAGTTTAACCGGCAGCTCTATCGGTTAAACTGGTTGCATTTTTTGAAATTCATTTTTTATGGCTATTACAGTAGAATTTTATTAAATGCAATGTTTATGTTAAACTGATGAGAAATTGTACACTTATGTAATTTAAATGAATGGTACAAACTTTAAGAAGTGGTAAGACCACGTAAATGATCGTTCTTGAATTCATGCACTAGAGTACACACTTAAAGATTGATGGATCTCTACTATCACTAATAAAAGTTCAGTAAAGAAAAGGTCAATTATGGTAAGTGGGGAGAGATCACAAGAGGTGTCTAATGGTCATAAAGTACAACATTCCTATAACTATTAGAAGTGCTATGCCCGATAAAGTCAGTGCTCACTTAGCATCCAGGGTAAACTTCTAATAAGAAAAGGAAGTGAAACTAAAGGAGGAACATAAACATCACTACAGTGATCCTAAGTGGCAAAAGTGCAGAAAAATAGCCTAAGGTCATTGCATACTTTTCTGTAAGAAAGTAAGCCACTTCAAGTAGGAATGCATAAAGTATCAGAAATGGCTATTTAGCGGGTATATCTCATATTATGTTTGTTTTGAGATTAATTTAGCTATAGTGCCACTTTATAAAATTATGAATAGATAATTCACATAAGCGATTCAATGCGGAACTTCCAACCCAAAGGAGGCCCAGCCCAGCTGAGCGATACGTATACATGGGTGATGGAAATAAAGTTGCAATTAAAGTTGTTAGAGTTTGTAGGCTTAAATTAGATTCTGGTTTTTTGTTTTAGATTTGGATGAGACTTTATATGTACCGTCTTTTAGGCGGAATCATATTTCTATTTCATTGTTAGACAGATCTAGTTTTACTGTCACTCTTGATAATGAAATGCTTAGTCTACTTTTCAAATCTAAAGTTGTTGGTACTAGAAATTCTGATTGATGGCTATATAAATTGAAACTTCATGCTTTATATACTGAATCTTTATTTGTGAATAGCATAGGCATAAGCGAAAATTAATTAAAGAAACATTAGAAAGTTTGGTACTAGACGAAGTTCAGGTGTCTTAATTTGGTGTATACAGACATTTGTGGTCCATTCCCTACATCTTCTTGGAGATGGTCATGAATATTTCACCACTTTTACAGACAATTACTCTCGTTATAGGTACCTACACTTGTTCCATGAGAAATCCCAATCACTGGACATATTTAAAGCCGTTAGATCTGATCATGGTGGTGAGTACTATGACAGATATGACGAATCAGGTAAATGTCCAGAACCATTTGTCAATTTCTGAAAGAGTGGTATTATCGCTTAGTACACCATATCAGGGACACCTCGTCAAAATGGTATTGCTGAGAGATAAAATCACACATTAAAGGATATGGTTGGGAGTATGATAGCTCACACTACTCTACCAGAGTCATTATATAGTGAAGCCTTAAAGATGGTTGTCACCTCCTTAATAGAATACCTTGCAAAATAGTAACTAAAACCCCGTATGAGTACGGACTGGGAAATCTCTCAGTATTAGGCATCTATATGTTTGAGGTTGTCCAGCGAAAGCTCGGTCATATATACCATATGAGAAGAAGTTGGACTCAAGCACAGTTAGCTGTTTATGAGTAGGGTATTCTGAGAGGCATAAAGGCTTTAAGTTTATTGTCCCTCCACTAAGAAAATAAAGACGGATTGCTAATTTTTTTGAGAATATCAGAACAGTGGGAGTCAATTATATAAAGATTCATATTTAAGAAAGAATATATGTTTAAACCCATAACAATTGTTTCAAATGATAAAGTAGTTGTTCCACTTCAAGATGAAAATACAGTTGCATCCTTACAAGATACATATACAGTTCATCCTGAAGTAGATCATGTTGGTAAGGTAGAAACTGAAAATTCTCAACTACAAGTGCCTAAGAGATCAACTAGGGAGAGGAGATCAGTCATTACAAATGACTATATAGTTTATCTCCAATAGCATGAGTTTGACATAAGGCTAGAGGATGACCCCACATCCTTGAATGAGGCCAAACTCAACATTCACTTCACTAAGTGGTCAAATGCCATGAAAGATGAATTAAAATCCATAAAGGACAATGATGTTTGGGATTTAGTAGAGTTGCCTGAAGGAAAGAAACCGATTGGTTGTAAATAAGTATTCAAAACCAAGCGGGATTCGAAAGGTAATGTCGAAAGGTATAAGGCGCATCTTGTCACAAAGAGATTCACTCAAAGAAAGGGCATTAACTATAAGGAGACTTTCTCCCTAGTTTTCATGAAGCATTCTTTTAGGATTATTATGCACTGGTGGCTCACTTTGACCTAGAGTTATCCAAACGGATGTTAAGATTGCCTTTCTTAATGGTAGCATTGAGAAGGAAATCTGTATGGTGCAACCAGAAAGTTTTAAAGTGAAGGTTTCATAATATTTGATTTGCAAATAAAGAAATTCATTTGTGGTTTAAAGCAAGCATCCCGTCAATAGTATTTGAAATTTGATCAAGTAATATCCGACTTTGATTTTAAGGAAAATATAGTTGATCAATGTATTTACCATAAATTTAAAGGAGTAGATTTATATTTCTTGTACTATATGTGGATGACATTCTATTAGCAAGTAACGATATAGATCTTCTACTTGAGACAATAGTTTTCTCTCAAAGAAATTTGAGATGAAAGATCTTGGAAAAGCTTCTTTTGTGATAGACATCCAGATTCAACGTGACAGGACACGTGGAATATTAGGTTTATCACAAAAGCCCTATATCGATAAGGTGCTAGATAGATGTGGCATGAAGAATATCTCTAAGGAAGATAAGTTGAGTTTACTCTAATGTCTCAAGAACGATCTACAGAAAGAGCAAATGAAATACATTCCATATGCATTGGCGGTTGGAAATCTGATGTATGCTCAAGTTTGTACCCATCAGACATAGCATATACCGTTGAGAAACTTGACAGAAACTTGATCAATCATGGGATTGATCTCTGGAAGACTGTTAAGAAGGTAATGCGATATCAATAGAAGACTACATGAAATCTGATCAATTGCAGCTGATCGGATACACAAATTCAGAGTATGCTGTATGTATCGACAATAGGAAGTCCACTTCATGTTATATTTTCCTTATTGTAGGAAGATGGTGGATTTAGTCGAGAGGCCATTACAGCTACACTGTGATAATAAGAGCTATAGAGCTCTACTACAATAGTGACAAGAGTTCAGTAAAGTCGAAGCATATCGACATCAAGTTTCTTGTCATCAATGATAAAGTTCGGAATCATATTTTGTTGTTGATAGTGATGACACTATTCTTAGCATTACAGATCCACTCATTAAAGGACTTTCACCTAAAGTATTCTTAGAGCATATTGCTCATATGGGATGACTAGTCATTATGATATCCTGATTTTGTGGGAGTGAATAATTTTATGTAACAGACATTATTTCTAAGTGTACTTTATGGATATTTGTTGATTCTGATAAATAAATTATAAACTGCTTTTCCTAAAGTTTACTTTTGCGCATTTGAGTTTGTTGAATTAGCAGTTGACTCGTTGGAGTCATAAAGTTAGACTCGTTGGAGTCATAAGGCTAGACTCGTTGGAGTCATAAAGTGGAAACCAGTTGAATTGTACTTATTTGATCAGAGGACATTTCCATGCCACACGTCCACATTTGATCTATGTCGTTAGGGGTTCTGAAACTTGTGATGTGGAAGGTCCTACCTCGATTATACAGAAGGTAACGATCGCCATGTTCGGTAGCAGGACACTTAATGGACCAGATTGTTTTGAAACGTGGTTTTTGTCGGCGGTTAAAGTTTTGACGTCATAAAGTTATGCATAATATCTATTCAGTATGACTTGCTTGGCCCAAGTGGGAGATTGTTAGACTTATTAGTTTTAAAGTCTAATTTATTTTGGGCCTAATCAAGTCAATTGGATATTTGCACCCGCCCACTTAACCTATGTTGTTTGACCCAATAAAGAATTGATCAAACCTAAATGGTTTGGGTCTAGACACGTTTTCAATTACACTTAGCCATGAGTGTATTAAATTAGAATGTGGGACTCATCACACGTGTGGAACTCGTGTTATAAATCAAGGGCCTAGATCTATGATGAGTTGAACTAGGGTTTCTTGATGCTATATATATCATGAGTAGGGTTCCCTCTCCACCAACAAGAATAATCATCTCTCTCTTAGAGGCCTCTCATCTCCTCTAAGGATAAGAAAGAACTTGGTGGCTGGAGAGAAGAATCCTCTCCCTCAACTCCGGCGTCTTCGAGATATTGCAATCTTCGGTATCTTCGTAATGGAATCAGGTATGCCTAAAACCCTCCTCCCCTTGATCATGATAAAGAGGCTTACAGTATATGTAGATCTTGTATGGAATAAATTTTTAGATCTAACAGGTGACACGTGTCCAAGTAACCAAGCATCCCTTCGAGACTTTCACATCATTCAATCCATTCAGTGGCATCCTCACTCCAAATCTCCCGAAATCTGCCCTCCGTCTCGAAGATACTCCATCCAGCGACTCTGCCACTCGGATATCATGAATCTCCCTCCGTTCCGAAAATTCCGAAACCCCTCAACTCGAGCTCCAGCAACAGATCATCTCCAATCTCCGCTGTCAGTTACGCAACCCAATCCTATTTCACGATTATAACGTGTAACGCCCTCAACACGAGAAGTTATGAATAATGGTGAATTTTTCAGCATGTAATCTCAACAAACTAGCACCACTCATTGCTGTCGTTACAACGTGCAAAACGTGCATATCTCATCCACGATCATCGACCTCCAGTCTGATAGCTCAGCGGAGAATAAAGGGACCTCTTCCCCCAACGAGGAAGCAGGGCCTTGAAATTTTGAACTTTATACATTCTTTTCAAATTCTTGTAATTCTTGTGACTTGAGAAGAAGTTCCTCCTCCTCCCCATGTTTTCCTAATTAAGAATTTTCACGTAAAATCTTCTACGTTTTTGCCGTGTTTTACTTACACGCGTTTTACGCCCACTTTTAATCTCGCTTGTGAGGAAAAATCGAGATCGTCTAATTACTTGTGACGAAAAATCTCTATCACAATTGACATAGAGTTTTTGCATGATCTAACTGCAAAACTAACAAAAGGAATTATTCAAGAACATTCTCAAAGTTAAGATCTGCACAAGGTATCAGTTTTTCTGAGCTCAGGACAAACTTTAATAGTATGAAATGAGTAATAATATAATGAGATATACTTAGTGTCATTTCGGAAAGACTCGAGATCGAATTTTTCACTCAAATACCTACAACATCTAAATATAATATCCATTTCATTAAAGTTGATTTATATTATTTCAACTAAATAAAATTAAAAATCATGTATTTTGAATAGTTTTTATCCATCAATCAAGTATGCGCAAAATGGACGATCGAAAATAACATATTGCTTAGATCTACGTCTTTAAACATATAAATTCTCAATCCAACTATTTCATCTTGATCTAAACACTAAAAACTCTTACACACCAATTTTTAGCTTTCAAATATTTTACACCGTTAAACTAACCAACTCACTATTTCGGTCGTCTATTTTGTGCCTACTTGATAGATGAGCGAAAAGTATTTAAAATACATGATTTTTTATTTTAACTACTTAAAATAATGTAGATCAAGTTTTACAGAGTATATCCATAGGATTGTATTTTAGTGGAAATAATTCGGTCTTGAATCCTTCCGGAACAACGCAAGTCTAGATATAAGTCTCTCTAAGCTAAGGACATATTTCAATCAGTACGAAATGAGTAATAATAATGCTCTCCGGAGCCGCAATAGATATTAATAATCATCTGTGCAACCTATCATATTTGTTTCTTGAACCAGTATGAAAAAAGAATTCTATTAAATATTCATTAAGAGTTTTCAACATCAAAGAATATATCGAGGTGACATTACAACATTTGTTGGAAATTAATACCTTCTCCGATAATCATAAAAATAGGGTTAATGGGGGCACCTAGGCCCCACAATTTGCTAATAAAGTTTTTAACACCTTGTCTTGAGGTAAATATTTTCAAGCGATGATAGGAACACTCTCACTAGGAAGCTCACAGATAAGAAGAACTCTCTCCCTACCTAATTTCATATTATATTTAGAATATGAACACAGAAATATGTAGTAGGTAAACAATCAAAGAAAGGGATATCTTTTGTGGAGGAAAATTTTCACTAGTTTGCAGTGGATGAATTTTCGCAACAAGCGATGATGGATGTTCCCGATGAGACTTGTCAGAGCACAAAAAAAGAGATACCTTTCAGGTTAGGAACACCGGTGTAGTGTTATCCTAAGATCCTCAGGCGGAAAAATCAGCAGGTGAAAAGGTGAGAAGACCGAGCTGAGAGAAACTGCTAGAGTGTTTTTGTAACACCCCGTTCCCGGAATACGTACGTAGATACGTATTCTGATTTTTCTAACATATTTCTTTGATTTATCTTGTATTTGTTTTTGTTTTATGATTATTAGTGTGATCGTTTTGTGTTGGATTTGGATTCGTGGACTCGGAGTCAGCCCTAGCTGAGGGGACCCGAACCTAGTGCTTCGCTCGATTTGGCCTTTCTACTAATCCGATTTTGACCGATTTCAGTTTTAAATATCGTTTTCAATATTTTAGATTTTTCATAATTTTTCTGGAATTTTTTGAAATTTTTCTGCAAAATCTCCAAAATCGTTGTCGGTCGGCATCGTGACTGATTCCCGGATTTTTAATTTTCAAATGGGATTGAATTTTAAAAAACAGCTTTCACAGTACATCTTAGAATATCATTTTCTAGCTAAAACATTTTTTGAGATTTTTCAAAATTTATCAAAAATTGACCGATCCTGGTGTCGACACGGTACCGCCGGAAGATTCCAGGATTTTTAATTTGAAATCTATATTGAATTTCTCGAATCCGATTTCACCGAGCATTTAAAATATTATTTTCTATTTTGAGAATTTTTCGGAACGATTCTGAGACAGTCGAATTTTACCCTATTTTAATAATATTATTTTTTTCCTTTTTCTCTTCTCCATTTCTTTTCACTTTCCCCTTTCCAAAGTCAACCTGACATCCCCATCCCCCAATCACATCAGCACCCACCCCATCAGATCAATCCCCTTTTTAAATAAACTAACCTCTCCCCTTTTTTTCAATTAATTCTTTTCTTTTCCTTTTTCTTTTTCTTCTCCCTTTATTTTTTTCTTCCTTTCCCTGGAGCCCGACGCCACCACCTGCGCCAGGCGGGGCCTGATCGCCGCCGGCGCGACGCCGGCGGCCGGGAGCGACCACGGCGGCCTGGGCGCGGCCAGGGGGCCAGAAGGCCCCTTGTGCGCGTGCGTGGAGGGGAGGGGCAGCCTCCCCCTCTCTCTTCCTCCCTCCCTCTCCTCTGTTGGCCACGCCGGCGGCCAGGACCGCCGCTGGCGGCCACTGGCCGAAGAGGGGACCGATTTCCCCTCTCCTCTCTCTCTCTCAGATCTCTCTCTCCCCCTCTCTTTCCTCTCTCCTCTCCCTTTCCTCCCTTCTCCCTTTGGGGTGGCCGGAGGCCACCCCGGCCTGCGCCAGCCACGGCGGCCGGCGCAGGTGTGCTGCGCCTCCCTGGCCGCGGCCAGGGAGTGGCAGAACCAGCCCAGGCCGGCGGCCTAGGCTGGCGTGGGCAAGGGGGGGCTGCTGCCCCCCTTCCTCCTCTCTCCCCTTTGGGGTGGCCGGCGGGGCCACCCCTGGTCGGCGGCCCTCCGGTGGCCGCCGGCGCTGCCTCTGGCAGGGCCGCGGCCAGGCCTCCGGCCTGGCCGTGGGCTGTTGGGGGAGGGGGCAGCAGCCCCCTCCTGCTCTCTCTCTCTCTCTCTCTCTCTTGTTCTCTCTCCCTCCTCCTTTCTCTCTCTCTCTCCCTCTCTTCTCCCTCATCTCTCTCTCTCTCATTCTCTCTCTCACTGCAAGTCTCCCTCCCTCTCCAGATTTCCTCTCTCCCTCTCTCTTCTCTCTCATCCCTTTCTCTCTCTAGATGTCCCCTCTACCTCTCTTTAGACTTTCTCTCTACACTTTCTCTCTCTAAAAATCCTAACTCTCTCTAGGCTTTCTCTTTAGACTCTCTCTAGAAATCTCCCTCTAGATTATCTCTCTAGAAATCTCACTTTCTCTCTCTAGACTTTCTCTCTCTAAACCTCTCTTTCTCTCTCTAACTCTTTCTCTCTCCTCTTTCTCTCTAAAAATAATAATAAAATATATTTTAATATATGGATGGTGTTGTGCTCGGATTTCTGGTGTTTCGGGATTTCTCGCGGTTTTTCCGGTATTGAGATGAGTACAGTTATTTTAGCATGCATTTATTTTGCCACTATGCGAGTACAGTCCTTTTGATATTCCATGTTCCATGTCTAACATCTGTTATCCTGCTTTTATACATGATATGGGAGTTGATATGTATAACACCAACACTGATATGTTACACCGGTATTTGCTATGCTATATTTGAACCACACCGGTATTTACCATGATATAATTGACACCGATATTGCCATGCTGTATTTGATACCGATATCTTTCATGCTATATTTTGATACTTGCCATGCTATATGTGATATGTGACACTTGATACTGATACTTGCCATGCTATATATGACATGTGATACCCGACCCCGGTACTTGTCTTGTTACACTTATCACTTGATATTAGACACTGATTCTTGATATGTCATACTTGACACCTGCTCTTGACATACGGTATATGATATGCTTTCATGTGGTACAAATACCTGGACCTGACATTATGACTCCTGATCGGACACTACCATACCTGATACCTGTGGCATATTCATGGCTACCACTTTTACGGGGACTTGATTATTATTTTATTACCATATATTTGGTACTCCTGTACTCCTGTATACTTGACCCCCTGAAATAGGGGAGGCTCCTGACATTACTCCTGATATTATACTCCTGTTGATCCCCGTAATAGGATAACCATGAATATGGGTTTACTATGAATACTCTGTGGACATTATCACTAGATAAATTATAATAATTGGACAACTTACACCTGGTTTGGGGGAAACTGATGGGCCCTGATTAATCATGTTTATGGTGGTCTTATCGAGCCGCGCGTGGCCACATACTTGAGGGATCACCTCTCGGCCACCAGGGATTCCGTGGGGTGTGCTGGCACCCCTACTCCTGTTTATTTCTGCCGGGTATGCACACGCCCTAGGCCTATTTCTATGGGATCTGCGATACTCTATTCCTGTTCGGGCGTACAATAAGTCCCGGTACCTAGCGGTACGTCCGGCTCAGCACCGGATATCCTTGATCGTTGTCCCGAGCATGCACGGGGCCCATCCGAAACATGATTCATCGATCTTCATCAGTTTCCAATAACTTACTCCTCGGTCTGTATGTTGAGGTATGTGGATAGGACACATACCGATGTATACAAATCAGATGAGTCTTAATAATTAATAATGACCTGCTTCTGATATATGACCAACTATACTCTTGACCTATACTGCCACCACTTATACTTGTGCTTCCAATTGTTTCATTATTATATTGTTGTGAAGGAAAAGTCAGGTTATATAAACTCAGACTACAGTGGACGTGAGGTATAGGGTTATATATATGAGGGTTTCCTTATTTGGATTATTCCTTCGACGTACTAATCTCACTGATCGGTAATGTGAGCTTATATAACTGACTTCCTGTAGTTACTTTACTTACTGCCTTATTTCATGTCCATACTTATTTATCGCGTGTTAAGTGTATTTATCACATGTTGCCATAATTGTCGCATGATTATGTATACCTATGCTCTCTAACCGTTTTCCATGCATGTTTTCCGGCTCAGAATTATTGATATACATATATTTACTTGATCTCAGATTTACTGTCATTTTCCTTTATGTTACTTGTCATTTCCTGTAACCTGCGTGCCTGGATCACATCACTTGATCATGTACACGTGTGCCTGTTGTGCACGCCATCTGGCTTTATTCTTTGTGCTCGCTGGGGTTGCTAACAACCCTGGATTCTCATGTCCAGATCTTGGAGTCTGGACCTTAGCCTTGCTGTACTGATCAGAGCGCGCAGCAGGAGCGTGGATTAGCAGTAACCTGTCCAGACCCTCCTTCCAGCCTCTTCATGATCGGCTCGTGAGATTTTCATCTTGCCTCTCGTGAGTACTTTCCAGTATTTCATATTGTGCATCCTGCTTTTGTGCCTCTTAGTGATCATATATTCTTCAGATATTATATCATGCCTTGTGATAACTATGTACTGGTGTTATTATTGCTGGATTGTATATCACCACTGTGCTTCCGTACCCTGATTCTTTCCTGTACTGATGCTTAGCGTATATACGTGAGGGTATTTCTGACCTGCGTATATACGTCGCAGTAACGTCCCCGTACCCGCGGGATCGGGGCGTCACAGGGTGGTATCAGAGCCTAGGCTCTCACATCCCGGTACAATGCATGAGTCGTGGTTATACAATCCAACTGCAAGTACAAAGTTACCTATTCCCTCTTGATCGTTCTTCTCTTGATTCTTGAATCTCTTCCATCCTTTTCCATTTCCGGCTCCGTTCCTTTCATTCTTATACCAACTCAAGATATGGATAAACTGGTAGGATAGCAGCAAGACAGATGTGGTTCGCTATCATTATGTTATGGTATTCTTAACTCTGGTGCATCACCTGGTCTTATATTGGATGGTTCTTCGGCCTCACATTCTATTCTTGTACTTATGGATATATCACGGGAAATTAGCATAGCAAGTGGGGTAGGGTCATCACTTATATAATCAGACAGACCGTATCATTACATGAGGAACATCAGTATGGAACAGTATTTCAGATTTAGAGCTTCTGTCGGACAGAGTTAGGAGACAGCATTCGGGACTCGTTTCGATTATTGTGATTCTTGATCGTGTTCTCAGAGCCACCAGCTTCTGGCAATTTTTATTGATTTGGTGGATTACGAACCCTGCTAGCCTCGCCAAGCGAGGGTTGTGTTCTAGTCACCCGTGGACCTAACGGGGTGTGGGCTTCGCTGCACCCTGGTGCTTAGCATTTAGCGTTGTGTTACGCGCTGGCTTCGCTCCGTGAGCTCCGCAAAGTGCGAGCCTCGCAGAGCGTTAGCTCCGCCGCACCCTAATGCTTAACACCTGAGATGTGTTACGCGATGGCCTTACCTAGGCTTGGTTCCGTCCGTGGCTAGTCCCTCCAGTGCTTTGCACTCTAGCCGTTCCTCGGACTCTCTTCTGCCTTATATGTTTTCATGGATCCGATGTACAGGGTTTTCTCGCTATATCTGAGCTATTGCCATGATCCGTTTGAATGATCCATTCGGCAACCTTGCAGAGATTGAGTATTCTTTAATGTTTCATGTGCAGTCGGGTATCATTCAGAAGTCAGTCTTCAGAATTCTCCATGGTTATTCTATATTCTTGGCTATGTCTTTCAGAGATTGCAATGCCCAGTATTCAGGAATTCTTAAATTGGTCTTCTTGATTCATGCTCAGTATTATCCGAGTTTTCTTTATCTTCGGTATTCTGGAGAAAGAGTGTGTATGCAGTATCAGTAATTCTACTATAGATTCCTTGTCAAGGACAGCTTCATGCCATGCAGGACTTTATATTATATTATGGATTTCTATGGATTTTCAGAGATTTTATATTATGGATTTCAGCACTATGGATTTTTATGGGTTATCAGCTTTGCTTCGCAGTCCGAAAGAGCAGACGTAGTTCAGTATTATTATGACACCGTCAGAGGATATATATGGCAGTAGGCAGAGATGTCTCAGTCTTGGGTTTATCGTTCAGCCAATTAGTGGGTATTCCCCTCAGTTACTCATATCTTGATTGGTATAAATCCTCATTCCTATTCCTTCTGTGTTCATCTTCCCCTTATTGAAATTTCGAGGACGAAATTTTTGAAGGTGGATAACTATGTAACACCCCGTTCCCGGAATACGTACGTAGATACGTATTATAATTTTCTAACATATTTTTTGATTTATCTTGTATTTGTTTTGTTTTATGATTATAGTGTGATCGTTTGTGTTGGATTGGATTCGTGGACTCGGAGTCAGCCCTAGCTGAGCTAGGACCCGAACCTAGTGCTTCGCTCGATTTGGCCTTTTACTAATCCGATTTGACCGATTTCAGTTTAAATATCATTTTCATATTTTAGATTTTTTCATGATTTTCTGAAATTTTCTGAAATTTTCTGCAAAATCTCCAAAATCGGTGTCGGTCGGCATCGTTGACTGATTCCCAGATTTTTAATTTTCAAATGGATTGAATTTTCAAAAAACGGCTTCAACAGTACATCTTAGAATATCATTTTCTAGCTAAACAATATTTTTGAGATTTTTCAAATTTATCAAAATTTGACCGATCCTGGTGTCGACCGGGTACCGCCGGAAGATTCTAGGATTTTTAATTTGAAATCTACATTGAATTTCTCGAACCGATTTCACCGAGCATTTAAAATATTATTTTCTATTTTTGAGAATTTTTCGGAACGATTCTGAGACGTCGAATTTTACCCTATTTAATAAATTATTTTTCCTTTTCCTCTTCTCCATTTCTTTTCACTTTCCCCTTTCCAAAGTCAACCTGACATCCCCATCCCCCAATCACATCAGCACCCACCCCCATCACA